>VMBQ01002976.1:0-54475 GCA_007657795.1 Dreissena rostriformis
TTCGAACATGATTTATTTTCACAATTTATTAACTTATTTCAATGTTTTTGAGCATTTAAAATTCGATCCGTGGTTTCGATATCAATATTTAACTATCAACGTAATTATGCGTATGCCAAGTTTTTGCTTATCAATAGCGTTCTTTTTAGAGTGAGCACATGAAACGACTAATTTAGGAAAAAGTACATTTGAAATGTTAATTTAATTATTTGGCACATTGACGGTTTCTTAAATTAGGAATAGGAACCATACAACTTGTTTTCCGGATACGCTCTTTTTATTAAACATTTATTAACAAAATTTGCAATTAATAACACATATTGGATTTGTGAATTGGTCTATACAATTAATCGCATCTCGCATCAAATTCCTAGAACAGGCTATCGTTAAACTAAATTATGCCACTAGTCTTGAGAATTATCGTTGATAACGTTTTTAAATTGGACTTATAGGTTTTATCTTTAAGATTTGAAGTCTAAAATGAAAAAATAATTTCTATTTACAAATTTAAATTTGAAAAAAAAAAGAAATTGTTTATGTATTTTTTATTATTGAAGAACGTGTAAACCTTATCGCGAGAGGAAAGAAAAGAGTGTTGATGCCGACAAAACCTAGATTTATAGATTTAAGTTACAATAAATACTTATTTATGATGTGCAGTATTTCACGCTTTCGGTGACATTTTGCGCGAAACTAAACCCCCAAGACTTATAACACAAATCAACACGTTTGATCCCATTTATGCCTTGCGTCTAGAAAAAAAGGCCTTGGCAAACAGCGTAGACCCAGATGAGACGCCGCATGATGCGGCGTCTCATCAGGGTCTGCGCTGTTTGCTTAAAGACATCTGCTTCTCTAAGAAATATTCTAAATATAGAAATAAATATACTAGACATCCCTAATTTTGGAAATAAATTGATCCAATTTAGAAGGATGGGAGAGTCCACTAGGCATAAATGGGTTAAAAAAAACTTCCAAGCGGTGATGGTCCGAAAGTAATGCTTAAAGTCTGTTTATTGTCCGCTTGTTTACACTCGGTATTTCGCTGTCAGGGGTGAGGCTCGGTCCCAATATTAACTGTCCAATGTTTAACAGTAATAATCTAAAGTAGCATTATTGCGTATAAACAGTCTGTTTATATCATGCGAGGCTCCTTTCAGACATAAACAGACTGCGAATGTAAGCACTCTATCTATTGACATATCATGCGCAAGAATCCAGACGGTACGTTACATGTTTCGTCTCAGTGCAATAATTACACTTAACTTATCCCTTCTTTAAACAATACGTAATTTCAGTACTATAGACAGGTTACGTCGTGCCCGGAAGTTATCAACGCAAAATTAGCCATTTGACAGCACAATATGTTAGCATGGCTGTATAACAACAACACAGGTTCGTAATTTCCGAAGTAATATGTATATGTACATTAATTTTAAGGCAGGTACACATATAAAAGCTTTAGGACATAAACAAATATTTAAATGCATCCTAGTTAGTCGTAATTCAAACATATCAGAGAACTTAAGTCTTGTTTAACCGACATTGTCACAGGTAGATACATCAGATAGCTTCATTTATGCATTTTATATGTACATGTATATCTAATACATGCCTTAAAAGGATATATCAGAGAACTTCCGCTATGTACCGGTATGCCCGAAACATGTAAGCAATGTTTCTCAGATAATAGTTCAAGGGGCACGTTAAAGATGTCTGCCACACAGAATAATTACCACAGGCAGAGGGTCTAATGTATGACATGATTTTGTAGACATTGCGTGTGATAAATGTAGGGGTGTTTGTCAGATAAGCTATTGATGAACATGTAGTAAATTTGATTGAAAAAAGGACAAAAATAAGCAAACATCGTTTTTTTAAAGATTTTTTACTACTTACCCATTTGTAGACAGATAACAATAATAACATACTCAAACAAAACAACAATGTATTATTTTGCAGATTTCAACTTTGAAATTCTGTGAAACAAGTTGAATTTGACAAATCCATGCGAATCTGCAGACCTGCTACCTAAATATTAATAAAACAATAATGTGATAAACCGCTTGAACATGTTCACAACATGCGCACAAATATCACCACCCAAATATAAATGTAGCTCTCCAAACAATGTTACATATATGGAATCTTAAAAAGGGCCCATGGTCCCTTGTTTAAAAAGATGCTTGCACAAAGTATCACTATTGGGTTATAATGGATGAAATAAGTCTCCATAAATGAATTATAATCTAAAATGTCATCAATCTACAAAGCTCCATAATAAGCATGCTACATATGTAACCCATATCTACAATCAAATGTACATACATACACATGAATAGATTTACTTGTATTAAATAACATGAAATTGCACCACAAAATAAGTTGACATATCATTAACAAATTCATCACAATATACACTTAGAATATAATAACAGGGATAACAAGATTATGCATGGTTTTTCTCTATTTTAATATAATTAATACAAGCAAGTATTGTGTATGAACATTTGAGCCCTTTTCAAAGCACTTTTTGAAAAAATTAATATCAAGCACTTTTATAATGACTATTAAATGCATTTAAGAGAACATTGATGAAAGACTAGGTTAATTGATGAAATTCATAATGAGCACTCCAATCGTATGCACTTATTGGAACACATCTTATGAAAATGTATTTGCAGAAGGGCAATAACTCTGTTAATAGTGACAGACCAATAAGTTATGGTAGTGACTGAACAATTGACCACTCGCCAACTGTCAGCGAAAGTAACGTATCAGATGCCGTTTATCACTGCAACATGGTCAGGCAAACAAAGAATGTCGGAGTAACGGAATAAGCTTTTTATGTTTACAAAGCTAAGTTGGCAGAACGATCGCTTATTTGGCTAGTGGTCAATTAGTTATCAACCTTCTATCCTGCACTTAACATAACACAATTTGCTAGTGCAACACAGTTTTGAACTGTTTCTCTAATTTCGGAAAAAAATCTTTAAAGCACTATTTACACCAATTAAGCCTTTTCCGATGTTTTTTTCTGGAAGTGTGATAAATTTTAGCCAATTTCTGGCATTAATTTAAACCTATTTATTTTAGCTCGATTGCATCGAAAGCCATAGGCTTATAGAAACGCTCTCGAGTCCGTTTCCTGGGACTAGAACCAGTACTTGGTGTCTTTGGGGGGGGAATCGAAGGAACGCTCCCAGTGGGGTTCGAACCCCTGACCTCCCAGTGAATTTCTGTAATTGTCAAGTACGAGAAAGCAGCGTGGCATTTTACACCAAATTACGATTATACATTATGAATCTCTTTCCTTATAAAATACACAACTTTTTTTTTTAATAACAAAACATCACAATTTTGTGACATTATTTCAACTTATCATTACTGGATTTGACTACTTTATACATTGAGGATCCTGAACTTAGTATGTACCTGGTACACTTGTATCGTTTAACATATCAAAGTGTGATAGCAACTTAAATCTGAGAAAGTTGAATAATTTAATATTATAAAACTGTATATCAATTAACATAATTATGTAATTATGAACATTATTATACATATAATAAACACTACCAACCAAATAAACCCATCATGATTCTATCACATAACAGATTTACATCAAACGGAACAAAAGTATTTTAAATACTTATATATAACAATAACATGACATATCTTTAACATGCATCAATAGTTTTTTTGATAGGAAAATAACAATTTACTCAGTATTCTTTTTTTTTGGCTCAATAATAACTGTAAGAGCATATATAACAAGATTTAAAATATTATTTATAATAATAGCAAACAAATTTGATGTGTGTTACTCAATTTATTAAATCATTTTTAAATTCATGAAACAGAATTTCTACTTATAATCAAAAACGCACAAAACAAACAACATTTAGAAATAAACAGACACCAGTTTTCTTTTTAAGCCAAATATATTCTCAAATCTCCCAACAATTCAGTCATATGCTTTAAATTCATAATTACACATACATAAAAACTTTTTTGCAAATAATAAAACGGGTCATATGCGTGATAACATCAATCTGCAAAAAAACTAGCGTAATATTTCGTTTTTTTTTTCAACTGCAATCTCGATGCAAGCTTAAACACATCTAATATTATATACTGTAATACAGTATAACCAATATCATTTATAGCACACTAAGTGTCTTGGATTTTCAAGGGTCTTCTCAACCACGAAATCTAATAAACAATAGGTCCATGATGGCCATGTATCGCTCCACTGTTTTTTTATGCGAAAAAAGCGTGCAATGCGCATGGGTTGAAATGTACTCAAGCATGTGACTTTCTCTTTCTATCCCTCGTCCCACTGGGCGCTTAAAGTTAGAAGGGTGAGCATTTTTATGTATGGAAAACGTTACTACGGTGTTAACTAAACAGACTAAAAAGCCAGGAAATTGTCGCACAGGTCTTTTGCTTATAACGCAGCTACATTTATCTCTCCAAAAGATATTGTCGTTCTTTCTATTTCACATATTTTTAGATGCTGAAGATCAAATCTACGCAAGTTCTACAAGATTAATGAAAGTTCCTTAAAAAACTTTTTAATGGGAGCCTTCAAGTGATAAATTTGGCCATATTTGACATAATTGCTGCTACATTGTATCGCTTTGTTTTATGATCATATACATGTAAACATCTTATGTCTTAAATTGAAAAAAAAAACAATCTGAAAAAAAAAAAAATCTGAAAAAAAATTGGCCCTAGGGACATAATTTGAACAAACTTGTTAGAGAACTATAAGATGTCACTACATACCAAATTTGGTAGCCCTAGGCCCAATGGTTATGGACAGGAAGATTTTTAAGTTTGCACAAAAGAGGCTTTATATAAGCATATGTTCAGTTTTGTGACCGCCAGGGCAGGGTCAAATTTGAGCCCAGGGGAATAATTTGAACAAATTTGGTAGAGGACTATTAGATGTCACTACATACCAAATTTAGTAGCCCTATGCCATACGGTTATGGACGAGAAGATTTTAAAAGTTTGCACAAAGAAGGCTTTATATAGGCATATGTTCAGTTTTGTGACCGCTAGATCATTGCAATTATTCAATGTCCTTTAATTGCTTCAAATGCATTTTAGATTGCATCTTTGTTTATTAAAATGTATGTAAGGCTATCGACAAACAACCATTCTAGATTTCAGATGTACTTATTATGCTTAATGAGATATATATGTATATAATTATGATATGTAAGACTGAATTGTGAAATATATTGAACAAGCATACCCGGTAGTTTAGTTGGTGATGTAAGATTGTTGTCCAATAATAACAATAACAATTATTATTTATTATTGCTTGAAATGGTATAACACATATTGCACAGACTGGAAGACAGACAAAACGTGTTAATGGTCCTTGGCTTACAGCAATCGTTTGGTTCTAAAAAGACAAGCTAGAGATAAATTTGTTTCAAACATGTTCTCAAAGTTTCATCAAATGTATGTTTTTGTCCTGCGTTCTTGCGTGCGTCGAGTCTGCGGGGTCTGATACAGTGGGTTGTGACAAAATGGATCACGACCAGTAGGTCAATGTCACGTTTATATTCGAGCCTCGCTCTGTAAAAGGGGTTTAATGCATGTGCGAAAAGTGTCGTCCCAGATTCGCCTGTGCAGTCCGCACAGGCTAATCAGGGACGACACTTACCGCCTTAACTGGATTTTCGTCAAGAAAAGTCTTCCTTTAAACGAAAGAAAAAAAAACAATTGGAAAGTGTCGTCCCTGATTAGTCTGTGCGAACTGCACAGGCTTATATGGGACGACAATTTACGCACATGCATTAAGCCCCCTTTTCACATAACGCGGTTCATTTATATATTTTACGCTTCAATCCGAATGTTATTGATTTCACAGGACAACCTGTATAATGAACTACTAATGAGACATTCATTTCAATCTTTATAACTGTATAAATGTATCGATGTGATTGTGATGGTTGTCGCGCATGCATGATTATTGCGAAGGAAATTCACTGAAAGATTAATCGAGTTTATGCCGCCGCCCGTAAAATAAGGGCCTTTGGATGACTGAACAGTTGGCCGTCCGATGCCTTGACGATAATACATGTATCCCGGAAAAGCAACTTTTTGGAAAAACCCAATTGTCTGCTTGTACAAATAAAGCTTACCCATTTATAATCCTTTCAAAGTCACACACCTCAGCAATCGTTATTATTTAAAGTAAGATATCATTGGTTGATATAATGGACCAGCGTTGTTTGTACCGGGGTGATTAGTGGGTTTTTCTAAACTTTTGCTTTTCAGGTATCAGTCTATTGAACATTGCTCAGTGCCTTTCGTGGCAATTGGACGATGTTCTAACAGTATAAGAAATACGCCCGATCAAGTAAAAAAAAAAATACCCTCGACGATCAGACAGTGTGTGGCCAACCTTAAAAATATAAATCACTAGATATGTGTTAACGTTTAAAGGATTCGTTAAACTTCGACTGGTGCCATCCAAATAGCATACAGTGATTTTTTTTTAATATAATAATTATACGTTACATACGACTTCAAGCCTAGGGTAAGCTCATAGGACTACATTTACTGCAGACTTTTAAAGTAACAAAATGCGTAAAGTATTCTTTTTTTAAATCATACATTATCAGTTCAACACAGTGCTTCAGTTGTGTGAATAAGCTGATAATTGCTTTATTAAATACAATGGATAGTGCCCGTCTTTGCACCACTACATTCATTTTATTTGAGCCAGTGGCACGTTGCACCTTTCTGAGATGTGATCAGGTGGTTTATCAAGGTGCGAAACTTGATCGGGTTGAACATTGGTTGATGGGATATTGAAATGAATGGATGTGCAGTTCACCTGATTAGGTAAATATAAATGTTTATTACTTGTGCCTTATTTGCGCATGCTTTGCAATTGAGACAGTGCTTGTAAGTGTGATTATTTTTTAAAAGTTTGGTTGAGGGAAAAAAACATATTTATCACGTAAAACGAAAAAGAACGAAAACATAATTTGTTGACTGAAGTACCGCTAAAAGTAATGAAAACAACGAGTCTATAACCGAATTTAAGCAAAACATAAACATATTTATATGTTTGTTGTTTTCCACATGGAAGCGATTGCCATTTAACAATCACTTGTGCGCCCAAATATGTATGAGTACTTTTACGGAATCCACTTCTTTTGAACTTAAACTCGTAAATAAAAGGGTGTCGCGCTGCAACTTATAATTTGGAAAAATTAAANCGTCGTCGATATATCGCACAATACGCTAAATAGGCTGATGTACGTGTCCCTGACGCCGACCCTTATTAAAACCCCGCGCCGAAACTTGGTAAGCCCGACACGCAGCCGATGCGAGATATGCTTGCAATAGGTCGCTACCGGGGATAACTCTTGTTTGTTCGAATGGTGCTCTTAAAGGTGCATACCCACTCGTCGTCGATATATCGCATAATATGCTCAATAGGTTGTATGTACGTGTCCCTGACGCCGACCCTAATTAAAACCCGGGCCGAAATAAGGTCAGCCCGACACGCAGACGACAACTCTTGTGAGTTCGAAGGGGGCCCTTAAAAGTGCATACCCACTCGCCTTGGATAAAGCGCATAATACGCTACATAGGCTGCATAAACGTCCCTCTGACGCCGACCCTAATTAAAACCCCGAGCCGAAAGTAGGTAATCACGACAGGCAGCCGCCGGGAGATCAGCGTGCACTAGGTCGCTTCCGCTTGTTTTTCCGAAAGGGGCCCATTAAGTTGCATATCCACTTGCCGTAGATATTGCGTATACTACGCTTAATAGGCTTGATGTACGCCCTCCTGACTCCAACCCTAACTAAAACCCTGGGCCGAAACTAGGTCAGCCCGACAGGCAGCCGACGGTAGATCAGCGTGCGTTAGGTGTCTTCCTTGGGATAACTCTTGTTTGTTCGAAAGGGGCACTTAACGGTGCATTCAAACTTGTTGTGCAAATAATGCAAATGGCTTGCTTAATAGGCTAAAACTTAAAACTATGATCATGGTTCAACCTATTTAATGAGTTTGCTTATTAGCTAAATAGACTGCATAGGCTGACTATAAGTTTCTAAATAGCCTAAATAGGATGTTTATTTCAACCTATTAAATACACTTGTTCAAAGGCTGCTTAAAAAGCTTGATATGCAAAATAGGATGTATTTTATAACAAACGTGTACTAAACTTGCTAAATTCACTTAAAAGGCGGAAAATACTGGTTCATATGCTTATAGGATTTATGATTTCAAAATATGTACCAAACCTCCTAAATAGGCTGAAAAGGCTGCTAAATATACTCAAAAGGCTAATTATCATGTATTTTCCAACCTATGTACTGAACTTGTTAAATAGGCTAAATAGGCTCAAAAGGGTGCTTAATAGACTAAATAGGATGCATGTTTCAACCTTTGTACTAAAAATGCTAAATAGGCTACAAAGATAATCGGGCGGCTGGTTCTAGTCCAAGCACACTACACTCCTCCTCCCTTTAACCTTTTAGGCCGACCACCGGAGGAAACGTGCGCCCGGTGCTGTCACTGTGTGAGCCGCATAGACCAAGATAATTGAATTTAATAAAATTAGTAATAATTTACACGAAATGATTTGCTTTAGAAAAAGATGTACACGTATTTCCGTTTAAAAAGTCTTCTTTCTAAAATGATTATTGTTTAAATTAATAGTTTACAACTTACGTAACAGTGAAGAGTTTGATTTTTTAAATTATAAAATTATACGTGATACTTACTAAGTAAACGACATAGTTATTGAAATAGGTAATATAGTTGTCAGAAATAAGTGTAACCAATATTGCTGTTAATGGGAACATCCTTATAGTGTAAGCAAACACACCTTTCCATATGGAGAGGAAATAAAGGTTCAAATCCTGGTGGGGATCCTATATAAGCAGCAACTCACATAATTTAAATATAAATTATTCAAACATTATCATTTGTTGTCATAGTGTATGCAGAGACGTAGATAACATGTTATCTACGTCTCTGGTGTATGGTACTTTATATTCATATTAAAAAATATATTTTTGACAATTTTCTCTATCGCACACATACATACACCGTAAGTGTATGTTGTTTAACTTTATATAACGTATCGTTAGTAATAGCGCCCATCATTAGCTTCACACTATATCAGATGTCAAAACAAAGGTTCGTAACTTTGTTCTGGCAATTTATCATAATTATAAACCCTTTTTACTTCAAAAAGAAAAGGGTTTGTTTTCAACAAGTGTGCATCTTTGTTTCTAATACAAAATCATTCGCGATTCATATGACTAAACTATATGAGACAAAAATTATCCAATCATTTTTCGGCTTACAAAAATAATATCGATTTTGATTGACACTTCAAGGACATACATTAAGCCCCGTTTTCCCAGGCTCATATATATGCGTATTTACTTTTGACCCAAACGGTACGTAACATGTTTCCTCTCAGTGCAATAATAACACTTAACCTAATTCCTTATTTATACAAGACATACAATTAGTACTGTATACATGATTAGTCGTGTCAGGCAGTTACCATCGCAAAATTGACCATTCATAAGCAACACTTAACCCTTTGCATGCTGGGAAATTTGTCGTCTGCTAAAATGTNATTTTTAATAATTTCCCGAAGGGTTAACTTTAATTGGCTATTTTTGACAAAAACTGCATATGCCGTCTGGCCTTACCTTTTATCATACAAAATAAATTTTAACCTTAATTTTTACATCTTCTCACATTGAAACTAAATCCTGAAAGAAATTATTGTGGTCAAAAGAATTAACGTTTTTTGCCGGGTTATTCTAAACTGGTTTACTGACTGTAACACAAATCAACACGTTTCATCTTGTCTTAAGACAACTTGCGAGTGGTGTTGGTCCGAACGTAATTCTTAAAGTCTGTTTATAAACAGTCACATGCTTGTCTGGGACGACACTTCAAGGACATACATTGAGCCCCGTTTTCCCAGGCTCATATATATGCGTATTTACTTTTGACCCAAACGATACGTAACATGTTTCCTCTCAGTGCAATAATAACACTTAACCTAATTCCTTATTTATGCAAGACATACAATTAGTACTGTATACATGATAAGTCGTGTCAGGCAGTTATCATCGCAAAATTGACCATTCATAAGCAACACTTAACCCTTTGCATGCTGGGTAATTTGTCGTCTGCTAAAATGTTGTCTGCTAAATTTCTAAAATTAGCATTTTCTTCGATTTTTTTTCAAAGAATACTATCAGAATAGCAAACAGTTTGGATCCTGATGAGACGCCACGTTCTGTGGCGTCTCATCTGGATCCAAACTGTTTGCAAAGGCCTTCAAAATCCGGTTCCAGCGCTCAAAGGGTTAACATTAATACGAAATGGCTGTACGTGAGTTTTTACGACATACAAACATTTTAATACATAAGACATACTCGTTTCTTAAACATCAGAGAATTTAATTGTTGTATATCCGCCATAGTCACAAGTACGGTAGACACATCAGATAACTAAAATGATGCATTTACGACATATTCTTAAGTAGAAGAAATCACATTTTTATTTACAAGTTTATCCGAAATAGTCGTTTGCAGAACATATCAGAAAACCTCATATTTATATCACAGGTTGTCTTTATGAAAACATATGTATGTATGTCGTAATAGTCATAAGCAGGACATATCAGAGAACTGCATCTATATCAAGCTCGTTCTGGGAAAATTGGGCTTAATGCATGTGCATAGTTTCGTCCTAGATAAGCCTGTGCAGTCCGCCTTAATAGGATTTTCGTTTAAAAAAGACTTGCTTTTAACGAAAAATTCCATAAAAGCGGAAAGTGTCACAAAGAGATTTCTGTCAGACATAATTATTAAGGCAATTTTGAGAGCCGCATGTACATGACATAATTGTAGAATATAGACAATGCATATGGTAAAAGTAGGGGATTTTGTCAGATGACAAAGTCTTAAATTTGATCAAGAAAGGACAAAACAATCAAACATAGTTGTTCTAAAGATTTGTATTACTTCCCATTTGTAGACATATAACAATAACAACAGAATCAAACAAAACAACAATGAATCATTTTGCAGACTTTAACTTGGAAATTCTGTGAAACAAGTTAACAAATCCATGCAAATGTGCACACTTTGTTTCTTCATATCAATAAAGCATTAATTTGATAAACAAATTTAAATAACACATGTTTTCCCTATGAATATGTGCACAAATATCATCACTCAAATAAAGCTCTCAAAACAACATTATAAATTTTGAATCTAACAAGAGATGTGTTTGTCAGAAACACAATGCCCCCTAATCCGCCACTTTTTTTGCTTTTTTTTTACCTTTGATCTTGAAGGATGACCTTCACCTTTCAACACTCAAAATGTGCGGCTCCATGAGATACACATGCATGCCAAATATGAAGTTGCTATCTTCAATATTGCAAAAGTTATGACAAAACTTTAAGATTTCTTAAAGTTTTGGACAGACAGACAGACAAAATGACAGACAGACAGGCCAAAAACAATATACCCCCTTTTTTGTAAAAAGGGGGCATAAAAATGGTCCCTGTTTCCCTTGTTTAAAATGTTCTGAAATATAACATTTCAGCACTTAAGATCCAAGCACAAATTATCACTATTGATTAAAAATGGCTGAAAAACCCTAAATAAATGAACTCTAATCTTAAATGTCATTAACCTACATAGATCCTTAATAAGCATGATCCCATATATACAATCTAATGTCCATAAATACACATGAATTTATTTACTTGTGTTAAATAAAATGAAATTGCACAATAAAATAAACAAGACTATTGCCAAGCAATGATGTCCCCTACTGGCTCCACCATTGTCATTTAAAAAAAATTAATATATTTGTTGCCATAGCAACCATAATTTTTGACGTAGGAACAAAATGAAATGACGTGCATAATGTCCATATTGCCATCTTTCCATGTTTCAAGTTGCATGAAAAAATATGAAGAACTTTTAAAGTTATCGCAGGATCCAGAAAAGTGTGACAGACAGACTGACTGACTGACAGACGGACAGAGCGCAAACCATAAGTCCCCTCCGGTGAAACCGGTAGGGGACAATAAATATATCATAAGCAAATGCATCACAATAAACATATAGAATATCATAACAGGGATTACAAGGTTATGCACAGTTTTTCTCTATTTTAATAAAATTAAAACAAACAAGTATTGTGTATGAACATTTGAGCCCTTTTCAAAGCACTTTAAAAAAAATTAATTATCAAGCACTTTTATTATGACTATTAAATGCATTTAAGAGAACATTTATGAGAGACTAGGTTTTAATATCTAAATGGATGACATTTATATTGAGCACTCCAATCTTATGCACTAAGTGGAACATATCTGATGAAAATGTATTTGCAGAAGGACAATAATTGTAAATATTGACTATAAAGCAATAAGTTATGGTAGTGACTGAACAATTGACCACTCGCCAACTGTCAGCGAATGTAACAGATCAGATGCCGTTTATCACTGCAACATGGTCAGGCAAACAAAGAATGTCAGAGTAACGGAATAAGCTTTTTATGTTCACAAACCTAAGTTGGCAGAACGATCGCTTATTTGGCTAGTGGTCAGTTAGTTATCAACCTTCTATCCTGCAATTAACATAACACAATTTGCTAGTGCAACACCGTTTTGAACTGAAACTCTTATTTCGGAAAAAAACCTTAGCAATGTTTACACGAGTTTAGCCTTTTCCGATATTTTTTCTGGAGGTGTGAGAAATTTTAGCCAATTTCTGGAATTGTCAAGTATGAGAAAGCACCAGTTTGAAGCGTGGCATTTAACACCAAATTACCATGTAACACAATGCATCTCTTTCTTTATAAAATACACAACTTTTTTTTTTATAACAAAACATCACAATTTTGTAGACATTATTTCAACTAAATCATTACTTGATTTGACTATACTTTTTACATTGAGGATCCTGAACTTAGTATGTAACTGGTACACTTGTATAGTTTAACATATCATAGTGTAAAAGCAACTTAAATCTGAGAAAGTTGAATTATGTTATATTATAAAACTGTATATCAATTAACATAATTATATAATTATGAACATTATTATACATATAACATAACCAACCAAATTATAAACCCATCATGATTCTATCACATAACAGATTTCCATCAAACGGAACAACAGTATATTAAATACTTATATATAACAATAACATGACATATCTTTAACATGCATCAATAGTTTTCTTTATAGCAAAATAACAGTTTACTCAGTATTCTTTTTTTTGGCTCAATAATAACTGTTAGAGCATAAATAACAAGATTTAACATATTATTTATAATAATAGCAAACAAATTTGATGTGTGTTCTTCAATTTATTAAATCATTTTTAAATTCAGGAAACTTAATTTCTACTTATAATCAAAAACGCACAAAACAAACAACATTTAGAAATAACCAGACACCAGTTTTCTTTTTAAGCCAAATACGTTTTCAAACCTCGTAAAAATTCAGTCATATGCTCTCAATTCATAATTGCACATACATAAAAACATTTTTGCAAAAAAATAACACGGGTCATATGCGTGATAGCATCAATCATGCAAAAACCTAACTTAATCTTCCCTTTGTTCAAACTGCAATTTCGACGCAAGCTTAAACACATCTTATATTATATACTGTAATACAGTGAAACCAATATCATTTATAGCAGACTAAGTGTCTTGGATTTTCAAGGGTCTTCTCAACCATTAAATTTAATAAACAAAGAACTGTTTAGTCCGAAGATAAAACAAAAATGCCAGACTTATTAAATCTACAAAACTTTATGCGAACGAAAATAAATTAAAGTACAGTAGTACTGGTAGATATTTTACACGTTTAAATTGCTAACATGCCTAGGTAAGTCCAGACCAGCGATGCAGGTACGAACCCCAGCCCGCTGGTTGTGGAGCATCTCCAGTGCCGTCTCCTGAAAACATACAGCAAACGGTGAACAATCATTCAAATAAACTAGAGATAGTCACAATAGTGAAAATATACACCGAACGATATGCAATCAGTAATAAACTAGAGATAGTCACAATAGTGAAAATATACACCAAACGATATGCAATCAGTAATAAACTAGAGATAGTCACAATAGTGAAAATATACACCAAACGATATGCAATCAGTAATAAACTAGAGATAGTCACAATAGTGAAAATATACACCAAACGATATGCAATCAGTAATAAACTAGAGATAGTCACAATAGTGAAAATATACACCAAACGATATGCAATCAGTAATAAACTAGAGATAGTCACAATAGTGAAAATATACACCAAACGATATGCAATCAGTAATAAACTAGAGATAGTCACAATAGTGAAAATATACACCAAACGATATGCAATCAGTAATAAACTAGAGATAGTCACAATAGTGAAAATATACACCAAACGATATGCAATCAGTAATAAACTAGAGATAGTCACAATAGTGAAAATATACACCAAACGATATGCAATCAGTAATAAACTAGAGATAGTCACAATAGTGAAAATATACACCAAACGATATGCAATCAGTAATAAACTAGAGATAGTCACAATAGTGAAAATATACACCAAACGATATGCAATCAGTAATAAACGAGTGATTGTCACATAAGTGACGAAGAATGCCCCCACCCCCACACCACATGTCTAAATATAGACTACACAGTCTAATCTGGGACAACACTTTATGCAACTGCATTAAGCCTTTGCATGCTGGGAAATTTGTCGTCTGCTAAAATGTTGTCTGCTGAATTTCTAAAATTAGCATTTTCTTCATTTTTTTTTCAAAGAATACTATCAGAATAGCAAACAGTTTGGATCCTGATGAGACGCAACGTTCTGTGGCGTCTCATCTGGATCCAAACTGTTTGCAAAGGCCTTCAAAATCCGGTTCCAGCGCTCAAAGGGTTAAGCCCCGGTATTCCCGAGAGAGGCTCATATCTTATCAATAATGGTATTTACCTTGGGCTATTTGCGTCAGCGTATGTTTCTCCTCTGGACTCAGTTTCAGCATCTTTGTCAGAACTGGAATCAACTGGTTTTTCTCGTCACCCACTTTCAAGCACAAAAACTGAAGAAAATAAACATAAACAACATTGTAATAACATGAAAATGAAACTTTGTGAAGTGATTTATTTCAATTTATTAAAATAAGGCCCGTATTTCAATAATTTGAATGTAGAAGCATTTGTAGCAAGCCTGTATTACTGCATGCTTATTATTTTTGGTAGAAAAATAGAATATTGTGCTCAATGATGATTTTGTTATGAGAGTTTATCTTCTTCTTAACATTTGTGTTACCTTTAACAGAATGTTTTGTTACCTTCAACAGAATGTTTTTCAGGTACTCGAGATTCTGAGTTTCCTCGGCTCTCTCCACGTTTCTCTCGAGTCGTCTGATCTCATCCTTGAGGATTTTGGCCTGCTCTGTCAGACGCATCACGTGGGCCTCACTTTCGTTCATCACCTGAAGTCAAATTAGCTGATTGGTCATTGTCGGCTAAGGTACTACTTAAAAGTACCCCAGATACTCTGTACTACAAAGTACCTGGGCTAGGAAAATATACTTAGGTCATTGTAGGCTAAGGTACTACTTAAAAGTACCCCAGAGACTCTGTACTACAAAGTACCTGGGCTAGGGAAAATATACTTAACAGTTCCTTGGAGTATGGCCAGGTGCCTTTAAGCGTACTTTCCATACCCGAGGTACATTGTAGTGAAGTGTATCCGGGTTACTTTTAAGTAGTCCCTGAGCCCACAATGACAAATTGAGCAGTTACAAAAGCTGATTTTTTAAACCAGAATATTGCCCCACGTAAATGAAATCAAATAATGGTATTCATTGGCAGTTTTAGAGTACATTG
Source organism: Dreissena rostriformis (assembly GCA_007657795.1). Classification (NCBI taxonomy): domain Eukaryota; kingdom Metazoa; phylum Mollusca; class Bivalvia; order Myida; family Dreissenidae; genus Dreissena; species Dreissena rostriformis. Next base: position 15,948 of record VMBQ01002976.1, read on the forward strand.
GATGAATAATGTTTGATATGGAGACACACAATTGAAAATGTCAAAATTTCTATAAATCATGGGGAATTACTGTGCAGTTCTGGTGGGAATAATGTTGCTCATCAATTTTGGCAAAAAAAATCGTATTTTTTTACAGTTTAAGAAGGTGAGGTACAGATCTCATGAAACATCTCAAAATGCCAATTTTAGATAATGTAAGAGCCATAACTCACCAATTCCTACAGCTGATTAGTATTGACTTGGATATTATGCCTACAGACAATTAAATGACGGATGGTGACAGTGTATGAAAATTGATGACTTGGGCAGTGGAAAGGAAAGTGGTCAACCAATCTACCAACTAACATTAGCAATATTATATATTCCCAGTCATCATTACTGCTGGCATTACAACTGATTCATTGTAATGGGAAACAACTCTGTGCTCAAGGGAGAAAACTTTGCATTCAATGGAGATAATACCTCAGTGAGGTGCTCGTTCTTCTTCTGTTCTTTCGTGAGCCGTTCTTGCAGCGCGTCAACATCCACATGGGAACTTGCCAAGCCTGAACATGGAAAAATGAAAAATCAATATTCCAAATTCTTATTTCAGCCTTGTTCTTGGAAAACTAGACTAGCCTGTGCAGTACGGGCAGGCTAATCAAGTCCGGACAGGATAATCAGGGACGACACTTTCCACCTACTCTGGACTTTTGCTTAGAAGAGACTTCCTTTAAATGGAAAATTTGATAACACCGGAAAGTGTCCTTTCTGATAAGCCCATGCAGACTGTTTCAAGAGGAGCATCATTAGCCTTGATAAATTTCCAATTCTAATCTTAAAATTGGCTTATAAAGTGCTAATGTCTCGGTAAGACTGCTAACACGTCATATTGAAATAAATTGTACTATTCTTAACAATCTCAACAAAAAGAACAAACAAGATAAAATATAATTTAATAAAATATATACAATCGATTACTATCAATATGATAAAAGATGGTGACAACTTACTCATGTTATCCTCAGCATCCTGGGATAAAAGTTTATCCAGGGGAAGCAACCCTGGTGCAGGGCGATGTAATGTCCCCTGAAACAGAAAATATTTTAATGTACATTGGACGGCCATTTTCAGGTCCTATGGGAAGACAGCTAGGCTTTTTCAGGAGGTGATTCAATTGATAAGCATATGAGCCGTGTTCTGAGAAAACTGGGCATAATGCATCTGCGTAAAATGTCATCCTAGATTAGCCTGTGCAGTCCGCACAGGCTAATCAGGGACGTCAATTTCCGCTTTTATGGAATTTTTCGTTTAAATGATGTCTCTTCTTAGCAAAAATCCAATTTAGGTGGAAAGTGTCGTCCCTGATTAGCCTGTGCGGACTGCACAGGCTAATCTGGGACAACACTTTACGCACATGCATTATGCCCAGTTTTCTCAGAAAGCGACACATATAAGCATGAACACATGTCCTTATGCACATGCATTTAGCCCAGTTTTTTTCTGAACAACGTTTATGTATTGAATTTGTGAGACAAATCACTGGACTTTTTGTAGCAGGGTAGTCAGGGCTGTGTAAATCATATGAACACATGACATGTGTAATTTTAAGTTCAGAAAATACAACTTTTAATATAATATAATAATGATATGTGAACATTATATAGAGGAATGGAATGAGTTATCATTTAAAGATAGAACAAGGGCCAAAATTGTCACAAAACCAGGTTTTCAATTCGAAAAAATAAAAGTCTGATAAAGGGAGACAACTCAAAATGTGCATTGTTACTGATTGTTTCTAGTAAGCCCCCTTGTGTCAAATTCAATCTATTTTCTAAAAGTGTGACCTTGACGTTGCAGATATCAACGTAATTCTTTCGCATGACACACCATCCAATGATGGTGAACAAATGTGCCAAATGATTATAAAATCTCACAATGAACAACATAGTGATGGCCCGGACAAGCTCATTTATGGCCATTTTTGACCTTTGAACTCAAATTGTGACCTTGACCTTGGAGATATCGACCTAATTCTTTCGCGCGACACACTGTCCAATGATGGTGAACAAATGTGCCAAATGATTTTAAAATCTCACAATGAACAACAAAGTTATGGCCCAAGCAAGCTCATTTATGGCCATTTTTGACCTTTGAACTCAAAGTGTGACCTTGACCTTGGAGATATCGACGTAATTCTTTCGCGCGACACACCGTCCAATGATGGTGAACAAATGTGCCAAATGATTTTAAAATCTCACAATGAACGATATAGTAATGGCCCGGGCAAGCATTGTTCCGCCCGCCCGTCAACATTCATCAATCTAATAACCAGTTTTTTCCTTCGGAAAACCTGGTTAATAAAAAGCTTGCAGAATATATTTATTTTTGGTAGAGAGACTTTCACTTCAATGCAATTAAATTTTGACAATGAACCTGTGAGTGGACAAAATATTGATGAGATCATTTCCAAACCTCTGCCAATTGCAAAAAGTCTTCTTACCCAAGAAGTCTTCAAGAGGAGTGGTTCTTGATCAACAATCTCCGAACCCTGTAAAATACCAAATATTCATTGTATGTAACAAAAGAGTTTTGAAATGCAATGTCAGGTACACTTTAATATAATGGCAAGTATTATGTTGAATGCATATTGAACGATGCAAACATGACACAAGTAGTCAGTTGGATTCATATTGGACCAAGTTGTATATCTGAAAGACTTATATCCTACCATAGTTTTGTCAGATATTTTTAAGGGCGAAAAACTCAGGGCCACATTAAAAAGTGCCTTGTACATCTACACTTCATGCCATAGATATATTTGAAGTTTCAAGTAGAATTGCTTGAGAAATGTGGAAGGATTTCACTCAAAAACTAATAAAATTTTAAGCACACAAACTTATATACAGAATTACTCCAATATAACCTCTCCCTGCTGAGGTATATGATATAATATATATAATCAACACAAGATATTTTTTTACAGCATTACATTCATCAATAATCATACTAAATGTAAAACTGTATTTTGTTTGTACTTCAACAAAGTGAAAATACAAGCAAACCTCTCCTTCCTGTCGCTCTATATGCCTGAAATCCTGCACAAACTCTGGTGGGGTGGGACTGGATGACCTCTCCTTTTCTGAAGGTCGCGGGGAACTGACATTCTTGGGTGTCTGAAGGAGTAATAACATATCATATGAGCCTCACTATGGTAAAACAGGGCTTAATGTATGTGCGTTAAGTGTCATCCCAGATAAGCCTGTGCAGTCCGCACAGACAAATCAGGGAAACACTTTCCGCCTAGACAGGAGTGTTGTTTAGAAGAGATCTTTTGTTAACCAAACCATAAAAGCTGAAAGTGTCGTCCCTGATTAGCCATTGCAGACTGCATAGGCTAATCTGGGATGACACTTTACGCAAAAGCACAAAGCCCTGTTTTCCCAGATCGGGGAACATATTGTATCTTAAAAACTATACTTCCTTTAACCTGTCAAGGCCCCTGTGAATAAAAATTAATTCGTTTCACACTAAGATGTTATCAGTTCTAATCAAAGAAAATGATGTTTATTTCACAAAAACTAATAAGATTGTAGAAAATACTCTTAGTCCTGTTCATGTTCAAATAGGCCAGTTGCAAATGGTACAAATGTAGTATACTTACTCGATTTACTATATGGGCATCAAAAATTATTGATTGGTTATAAACTATATTATCAATTATTACCAAATCGTCATCATTTTACCAATTTCATTCTTGTTTAAAAAAAATAATTTAGTCAGTAAGATGTTGAAACAAATTTCTGCTAAGATTATTTTTTTGAAGCAGTTGTGGACTGGGGCTTCAAGGACATTTATATGTCAGCTAGCCATTGACACTTATGGCACTTTGTTCACACATTTAAAATACACATATAATCTCTTTTCCAAGAGCACAACAAAACAAATTCTACAATTTGTAAAGATCTTCTGAAATAACTAAACAAAATTAATACAGTATTAGTGATTTTATAAATTCAAACTTTTGAACTTTTATTTTTTCACAAACCTGAACATCGCGTTGCAGACGGAGGTTTTCCCTCTCCAGTGAGTCAATCTGTATCTGCAGGGACTCCTGTATGCGGTGGTGCTCTGAGAGAGACTCTCGTAGTTGGTCCTGAAAACAGATGAGTTTTCAAGTATTTTTTTGCTTGTTTCTTTCCATACAAACAAATATAAAATTAAACAAAAAAGGTAAGTCACAGAAAAAAAACAACAAACCATGCCACATACATGTACACAAGGTTTTTGTCAGTAACACAGTTTCACAAAACAGAATTTTTTCTATAGATCTATATTTTTTATTTATTTTTTGATCATTTACATGCAGCATAACTTATTTAAATTGAGTATCAATCACTCAAAAGCCTATGAAAGCTCAAACAAATCTCATAGTACCGACAAAATCCTTACGACTTTAAAAAGAAATTACCACTTTTACCTCGAGCATGGATAACTCATGCAGAAGTGTCACACCCTAATACTACGCAATAGCAAAATTTACCCTCCGTAGATCCTTAAGACCGTTGTCATGGTTACCTTATATGAGAGCGCAAGGGCCTCTTTCTGTGCAGTTAGCTGCTTGATGGTCTGAAGATGTTCTGCGATAGCTTCTGATTTCTCCTTGGAAAAGTCTTCAACACTGAAAATGTGTCAAATGTCAAGGACACTGATCTTTATGGAAAAAGAATCTTATGAATTTCAATCACAATTACAGTAAATATTTTTAGTTTTAATGCTGGATTGGGTTTCAGGAACTAGATAGTTTCAATTTCAAGGATAATTACTCTGGTTTCACCATTAAAATGAATGAAATTAAAACTTGATTCGCCACTCATTAAACAAATGATTATTATTATCACCTGCATTTAACAAATGATTATTATATTGACCTTTAAAGAAGAAAAGTTCAGCTAACATATGTAAACCAAAGCTATTGTAAAGACAATGTGAATATCAGCTTAAAGTCCTCAAACACTCAAACGATCTTAGCATTTTTTGAGCATTGATAACCGTATTTCTGCATTGAAATACAAACTGTTTCCATTTCCTGAGTGCTCAATAAAGTCATAATCAGGTTGCAGTGAATTGAAGACACACAACATATTCAGTTGCAAGAATTCAACTGGCTAATGCCCCGTATGTGTTTAAACAAAAATAAATACCATAAAAGTGGAAAGTATCGTCCCTGATAAGCCTGACTGCATAGGCTAATCTAAGACGACACTTAATGCACATAAATGCACACTTGTCTCGAAAGTTACCGTTTCCTATGAGCCTCTTCCCGTGTTTGAAGGTCCTGCAAGGTGGCGTTGTGGCGGCTGGTCAGACGGTCAAGGTCGTCTTGTAGAGCCTCGTTCTCACGTTGGGCTTCATCACACTTCACACTGTGAAGAACAAAACAATGTGACAATAAGATTATGTAGGGTCAGACATGTGAAATGCTTCAATTTAAGCCTAACACTTTATGGGGACTTAAAATACATTTCTCATTAGGTTTCTGTCTGTACTAATGGGGACACATGATCATAATCAGGAATCCACATATCATAGGGTCCAAATTTGGTGTTGAAGAAGGTAAAGGTAAAGGTTTAAAGTCTGATTTGATACTAGGCTCATCTTCAGCCCACTTTCACATTGAACTGGGATATAAGTAGTCTGTTTAAATTTGGCGCAGTATGCAGACAAGACACATTGGCTTATTCCCCTCACAGGTACCCATTTATACTCCTGGGTGGATATGAGGACAATTACGTGGTCTGAGTGGCATTCGAACCATGGAACTTCCGATTCCTGGACCGGCATCCTACCCCTAGACCACTGTCCCACCAAAAAACAATCAATGACAGGCCTACCTCACTTCGTCCAGCTTCAGTTTCAGCTGCTCTATTACTTTCTCAAGTCTTTCCCTGAAAACAAAGATATTCTCTTTATTGATGTGTTACATAACAAGCAGTTAAGTCCTATTTACTGCAATTAGTCAATACACAAAAAAAAAGGAAAGAAAAGAGATGTGTTTGTCACAAACACAATGCCCCCTAATGCGCCGCTTTGATTTTTTTTTTACCTTTGACCTTGAAGGATGACCTTGACCTTTCACCACTCAAAATGTGCGGTTTCATGAGATACACATGCATGCCAAATATGAAGTTGCTCTCTTCAATATTGCAAAAGTTATCACAAAACTTTAAGATTTATTAAAGTTTTGGACAGACAGACAGAATGACAGACAGACAGACTGACAGACAGACAGTCAGACAGACAGACAGACAGACAGACAGACAGACAGACAGACAGACAGACAGACAGACAGACAGGCCAAAAACAATATACCCCCTTTTTTTTAAAAAGGGGGCATAAAAATAGTGTAAAATCATCTATAATTGTCAGCATGAATTTTGTGGTTTTAAACAAAATGACTTTTTCGTGGGACATGTAAACTCTTGGACTTCTGTTTTGGAAAAAAAGTAAGGAATTTGCGTCAGTCATTTTAAGTTGTGTTCATGTTAAATTCGCGGATCAGTCAACCCACAAAATCAACGAAAATAAATGTCCCACGAATAATAATTATAACATAATAAAAGTATATTTCACATCTTTAACCCTTTGAGCGCTGGAACCGGATTTTGAAGGCCTTTGCAAACAGTTTGGATCAAGATGAGACGCCACAGAACATGGCGTCTCATCAGGATCCAAACTGTTTGCTATTCTGATAGTGGTCTTAGAAAAAAAATCNTCACAATAGCTCACCCCGAGCTATCGCTCAGGTGAGCTAAAAACAGGAAACATGGAAATACATTTTTGGTTTGGGCACACATTTAACTATTTGCAGTCTTACAACAAGTTTGTTGCCTCCCTCTTAAGACTGATGCCGTTGTTCCTCAGCACCCGTTGTGGAAATTTACAGATAAGAGTTTTAAGGGGTATATCAACAATATCACCCATAAAAAAGAAGACATTATCAAAATAATATATGCTTTTTTCATGCATCTATTTGCCAAGTTTCACTGAAAATATATTTATAAAATGAAAAAATCATATACAATGTCAACAAGAGATGTGTTTGTCAGAAACATGTCCCCTACTGCGCCGCTTTGAATCTTTTTTTATTTTTTATTTTTTATACCTTTGACCTTGAAGGATGACCTTTCACCACTCAAAATGTGCAGCTCCATGAGATACACGTGCATGCCAAATATCAAGTTGCTATGATCAATATTGCAAAAGTTATGACCATTTTTCGAAACCTAAACGCAAGTGTGACGAAATTTCAGAAGGACAGACAGACAGATGGACGGACAGACGGACAGACAGACGGACAGTGCGATCACTATATGCCAGCCTACCGGGGGCATAAAAAGACTGGTCACAAAAGAAACTGTTCAAATAAAACAAACCATTCAAATAAAATGAAATTTTCACTAAAAAAATACTGATTAAAAAACGAGACAAAATGGCCATAGGAAAGTCCTGTGTTTTGTTTTGACAACTTTGGGGCCGCAATTCTCCCCCATTCACAATTTCACAAAGAATATATTTTTCCCAAATTGTTTCCTAAAATTCCTCAGGGAAGGTTTCCAAAACATAATATTATTTTTTTTTTTAAATAAAGTTAACGTTTAGTTCATTTCTCTATCCAGCTCTTAAAAACAAACCTTAGTAAATATAATATTAAAAACACTATTATTCTCAAGTTTAAAGGTTTTGTTAGCAAAAAAAAACAACATCAACAATTTCTCAAGTTTAGTCAAAATAACTCCATTTTTCCCAATCCAAAGGGTCCCATTCCTACAATGGTGCAAAAAAACACAGACAATACGGTCATCCAATCTCCTCGTCCCCACACACAGCCACACCTACCTATCTGTTCCTGTAGCCCCTGTGCCCTCTCCTGCAGCCTGAGGGCCTCAGTTCGCGCCTCGTCCAGCTCTCGGTCTCTCTCGGCAACCTTGACATTGAGGGCCTTCACCGTGCGCTCGTATTCTGCAATCTCCAGATCCATCATGTTGCTCTGGCTGGCTTCCTGGGATGGAATAAACAGAAATAGACATAATGTGCGTAATGCATGTGCGTTAAGTGTCATCCCAGATTAGCCTGTGAAGCCCTCACAGGCTAATCAGGGATGACAATTTCCACTTTTATAGAATTTTTCGTTGAAAGCAAGTCTCTTTTAAACTAGAATCCTGTTTAGGGGGGAAGTATTGTCCCTGATTAGCCTGTGCAGACTGCACAGGCTAATCTGGGACGACACTTTACGCACATGCCCTCAGTGATAATAATGCACTCATATTCTGCGATCTCCAGATCCATCATGTTGCTCTGGCTCGCCTCCTGAGAAGGGAAATACACCGCACGAGGCTTAGTTGACCTAATGCATGTGCGTAAAGTGTCATCCCAGATTAGCCTGTGCAGTCAGCACAGGCTAATCAGGGATGACACTTTTCGCTTTTATGGCATTTAATGTTTAAAGGAAGTCTCTTCTAAGCTAAAATCAAGTTCAGGAGGAAAAAGTCCTCCCAGATTAGTATGTGCAGACTGCACATGCTAATCTTGGATGACACTTTACGCATACCCATTAAGCACAGTTTTTCTATAACGATGCCAATATACATGTAGTTGGGCAGCCTAGTACCCCATTCCCAGGCACCTACCTGTTTTGTTTTCTGCAGCATGGTCTGCATGTCTGCAATCTGTTTCTGGAGGCCCTCTGTCACACCCCTGTGCTTCTCATCTCCAGACTTCTCTCGGTCCAGCACAGTTGTGATCTGCTTCTGAAGGTCGGATTTGTCCTGAAAATGTTGCAGATGTGATTTGATAATTTCTTTACCACAAAAGTTGAGTGTAATTCAATTGTTGTGTCGAGATTTAACTTATATAAACAGTACAAGATCTTATTGAGAGATTCAAATTTGTAAATGATCTAGCTTACCTTATTGAGAGAATCTATTTGTATCCGAGATGCCTGGCCCTCTTGTTCCAGGGTTTTTAACCGCGCTTCCTTTTCCTAGAAAGCATACAAAACATTAAAAATTTCAAACTTTAATAGCAATTAACTTTTTTAAAATCTAAATAAAATAAATAAACAAGACTATAGCCAAGCAATGATGTCCCGTATCGGCTCCACCATTGTCAGATTTTTTTATTTTTTTTTAAGTATTTGTTGCCATAGCAACCAGAATTCTTGACATAGGAACAAAATGAAATTATGTGCATAATCTCAATATTGCCATCTGTGCATATTTCAAGTTTTATGAAAAAATATTAAGAACTTTTAAAGTTATCGTAGGATCCAGAAAAGTGTGACAGACTGACTGACAGACAGATTGACTGACAGAGTGCAAACATAAGTCCCCTCCGGTAAACAGGTAGGGGACAATAAATGTCCTTATGTAAGTATCAAATATATATATAGGCATTGAAATGAAATGTCATTTCATAAACAAGAGGGCCATGATGGCCCTTGCTATATTAATGACAACATGCAGATTGCTCATGTAATGTTTTAAATGGATTGCATAATGTAACAGTCCGGATGACCAAGAGGTTAAGGCAATAGACTTTTATTCCAAACGGCACTGTTATCAGGTGGGGAATTTTTTTTATATCTTTTTTTAAAACTCTATTTGAGTCATTATACTTAAGCTGTAAAGTTAACATGTGTAAATCTTGCAATCAAAGGCATTTAAAGAAACAGTTCAAAAACTGCCATAATCTTTTAACTAGTTCCTTTAAACCAAGTTTGAAGAATTGAATTCAATGAGTTTGACTAAAGAGGATGATGTACCACACACCTTAATCAGAGCGCTGCACTTTTCATTGCTAGCGGTAAGTTTAGCTTTCTCCTCAGACATGTCAGCCAGATCGGCCTTGATCTTGGACAGTTGCTGGAGAGTCTTTTCAAGATCATCTGCAAACATACACGAATGGAAAGTCACATAATATACAAACAGCAAAGTTTGATTCCAGTATCTTTAACTATTTTTCCCCTGAAAACAAGAAATGTGTTTGTCAGAAACACAATGCCCCCTATTGCGCCGCTTTGATATATTTTTTTGACCTTTGACCTTGAAGGATGACCTTGACCTTGACTTTCACCACTCAAAATGTGCAGCTCCATGANGCAATCAGTAATAAACTAGAGATAGTCACAATAGTGAAAATATACACCAAACGCTATGCAATCAGTAATAAACTGGAGATAGTCACAATAGTGAAAATATACACCAAATGATATGCAATCAGTAATAAACGAGTGATTGTCACATAAGAGACGAAGAATACCCCCACCCCCACACCACATGTCTAAATATGGACTACACAGTCTAATCTGGGACAACACTTTATGCAACTGCATTAAGCCCTGTTTTCCCGAGAGAGGCTCATATCTTATCAATAATGGTATTTACCTTGGGCTATTTGCGTCAGCGTATGTTTCTCCTCTGGACTCAGTTTCAGCATCTTTGTCAGAACTGGAATCAACTGGTTTTTCTCGTCACCCACTTTCAAGCACAAAAACTGAAGAAAATAAACATAAACAACATTGTAATAACATGAAAATGAAACTTTGTGAAGTGATTTATTTCAATTTATTAAAATAAGGCCCGTATTTCAATAATTTGAATGTAGAAGCATTTGTAGCAAGCCTGTATTACTGCATGATTATTATTTTTGGTAGAAAAATAGAATATTGTGCTCAATGATGATTTTGTTATGAGAGTTTATTTTCTTCTTAACACTTGTGTTACCTTAAACAGAATGTTTTGTTACCTTCAACAGAATGTTTTTCAGGTACTCGAGGTTCTGAGTTTCCTCGGCTCTCTCCACGTTTCTCTCGAGTCGTCTGATCTCATCCTTGAGGATTTTGGCCTGCTCTGTCAGACGCATCACGTGGGCCTCACTTTCGTTCATCACCTGAAGTCAAATTAGCTGATTGGTCATTGTCGGCTAAGGTACTACTTAAAAGTACCCCAGATACTCTGTACTACAAAGTACCTGGGCTAGGAAAATATACTTAGGTCATTGTAGGCTAAGGTACTACTTAAAAGTACCCCAGAGACTCTGTACTACAAAGTACCTGGGCTAGGGAAAATATACTTAACAGTTCCTTGGAGTATGGCCAGGTGCCTTTAAGCGTACTTTCCATACCCGAGGTACATTGTAGTGAAGTGTATCCGGGTTACTTTTAAGTAGTCCCTGAGCCCACAATGACAAATTGAGCAGTTACAAAAGCTGATTTTTTAAACCAGAATATTGCCCCACGTAAATGAAATCAAATAATGGTATTCATTGGCAGTTTTAGAGTACATTGGATGAATAATGTTTGATATGGAGACACACAATTGAAAATGTCAAAATTTCTATAAATCATGGGGAATTACTGTGCAGTTCTGGTGGGAATAATGTTGCTCATCAATTTTGGCAAAAAAAATCGTATTTTTTTACAGTTTAAGAAGGTGAGGTACAGATCTCATGAAACATCTCAAAATGCCAATTTTAGATAATGTAAGAGCCATAACTCACCAATTCCTACAGCTGATTAGTATTGACTTGGATATTATGCCTACAGACAATTAAATGACGGATGGTGACAGTGTATGAAAATTGATGACTTGGGCAGTGGAAAGGAAAGTGGTCAACCAATCTACCAACTAACATTAGCAATATTATATATTCCCAGTCATCATTACTGCTGGCATTACAACTGATTCATTGTAATGGGAAACAACTCTGTGCTCAAGGGAGAAAACTTTGCATTCAATGGAGATAATACCTCAGTGAGGTGCTCGTTCTTCTTCTGTTCTTTCGTGAGCCGTTCTTGCAGCGCGTCAACATCCACATGGGAACTTGCCAAGCCTGAACATGGAAAAATGAAAAATCAATATTCCAAATTCTTATTTCAGCCTTGTTCTTGGAAAACTAGACTAGCCTGTGCAGTACGGGCAGGCTAATCAAGTCCGGACAGGATAATCAGGGACGACACTTTCCACCTACTCTGGACTTTTGCTTAGAAGAGACTTCCTTTAAATGGAAAATTTGATAACACCGGAAAGTGTCCTTTCTGATAAGCCCATGCAGACTGTTTCAAGAGGAGCATCATTAGCCTTGATAAATTTCCAATTCTAATCTTAAAATTGGCTTATAAAGTGCTAATGTCTCGGTAAGACTGCTAACACGTCATATTGAAATAAATTGTACTATTCTTAACAATCTCAACAAAAAGAACAAACAAGATAAAATATAATTTAATAAAATATATACAATCGATTACTATCAATATGATAAAAGATGGTGACAACTTACTCATGTTATCCTCAGCATCCTGGGATAAAAGTTTATCCAGGGGAAGCAACCCTGGTGCAGGGCGATGTAATGTCCCCTGAAACAGAACATATTTTAATGTACATTGGACGGCCATTTTCAGGTCCTATGGGAAGACAGCTAGGCTTTTTCAGGAGGAGATTCAATTGATAAGCCTATGAGCCGTGTTCTGAGAAAACTGGGCATAATGCATCTGCGTAAATTGTCATCCTAGATTAGCCTGCGCAGTCCACACAGGCTAATCAGGGACGTCAATTTCCGCTTTTATGGAATTTTTCGTTTCAATGATGTCTCTTCTTAACAAAAATCCAATTTAGGTGGAAAGTGTCGTCCCTGATTAGCCTGTGCGGACTGCACAGGCTAATCTGGGACAACACTTTACGCACATGCATTTTGCCCAGTTTTCTCAGAAAGCGACACATATAAGCATGAACACAAGTCCTTATGCACATGCATTTAGCCCAGTTTTTTCCGAACAACGTTTATGTAGTGAGTGTGTGAGACAAATCACTGGACTTTTTGCAGCAGGGTAGTCAGGGCTGTGGAAATCATTTGAACACATGACATGTGTAATTTTAATTTCAGAAAATATAACTTTTAATATATTATAATAACGATATGTGAACATAATATAGAAGAATGGAATAAGTTATCATTTAAAGATAGAACAAGGGACAAAATTGTCACAAAACCAGGTTTTCAATTTGAAAGAAAAAAGTCTGATAAAGGGAGACAACTCAAAATGTGCATTGTTACTGATTGTTCTTGTTACCCCCCTTGTGTCAAATTCAATCTATTTTCTCAAAGTGTGACCTTGACGTTGCAGATATCAACGTAATTCTTTTGCATGACACACTGTCCAATGATGGTGAACAAATGTGCCAAATGATTATAAAATCTTACAATGAACGACATAGTGATTGCCCGGACAAGCTCATTATGGCCATTTTTGACCTTTGAACTCAAATTGTGACCTTGACCTTGGAGATATCGACCTAATTCTTTCATGCGACACACTGTCCAATGATGGTGAACAAATGTGCCAAATGATTTTAAAATCTCACAATGAACGACATAGTAATGGCCCAAGCAAGCTCATTTATGGCCATTTTTGACCTTTGAACTCAAAGTGTGACCTTGACCTTGGAGATATCGACGTAATTCTTTCGCGCGACACACCGTCCAATGATGGTGAACAAATGTGCCAAATGATTTTAAAATCTCACAATGAACGATATAGTAATGGCCCGGGCAAGCATTGTTCCGCCCGCCCGTCAACATTCATCAATCTAATAACCAGTTTTTTCCTTCGGAAAACCTGGTTAATAAAAAGCTTGCAGAATATATTTATTTTTGGTAGAGAGACTTTCACTTCAATGCAATTAAATTTTGACAATGAACCTGTGAGTGGACAAAATATTGATGAGATCATTTCCAAACCTCTGCCAATTGCAAAAAGTCTTCTTACCCAAGAAGTCTTCAAGAGGAGTGGTTCTTGATCAACAATCTCCGAACCCTGTAAAATACCAAATATTCATTGTATGTAACAAAAGAGTTTTGAAATGCAATGTCAAGTACATTTTAATATAATGGCAAGTATTATGTTGAATGCATATTGAACGATGCAAACATGAAACAAGTAGTCAGTTGGATTCATATTGGACCAAGTTGTATATATGAAAGACTTATATCCTAGCATAGTTTTGTCAGATATTTTAAAGGGCGAAAAACTCAGGGCCACATTAAAAAGTGCCTTGTACATCTACACTTCATGCCATAGATATATTTGAAGTTTCAAGTAGAATTGCTTGAGAAATGTGGAAGGATTTCACTCAAAAACTAGTACAATTTTAAGCACACAAACTTATATACAGAATTACTCCAATATAACCTCTCCCTGCTGAGGTATATGATATAATATATATAATCAACACAAGATATTTTTTTTACAGCATTACATTCATCAATAATCATACTAAATGTAAAACTGTATTTTGTTTTTACTTTAACAAAGTGAAAATACAAGCAAACCTCTCCTTCCTGTCGCTCTATATGCCTGAAATCCTGCACAAACTCTGGTGGGGTGGGACTGGATGACCTCTCCTTTTCTGAAGGTCGCGGCGAACTGACATTCTTGGGTGTCTGAAGGAGTAATAACATATCATATGAGCCTGACTATGGTAAAACAGGGCTTAATGCATGTGCGTAAAGTGTCATCCCAGATGAGCCTGTGCAGTCCGCACAGGCTAATCAGGGAAACACTTTCCGCCTAGACAGGATTGTTGTTTAGAAGAGATCTTTTTTTAACCAAACCATAAAAGCTGAAAGTGTCATCCCTGATTATCCATTGCAGACTGCATAGGCTAATCTGGGATGACACTTTACGCAAAAGCACAAACCCCTGTTTTCCCAGACCGCGGAACATATTGCATCTTAAAAACTATACTTCCTTTAACCTGTCAAGGCCCCTGTGAGTAAAAATTAATTCGTTTCACACTTAACCCTTTGCATGCTGGGAAATTTGTCGTCTGCTAAAATGTCGTCTGCTGAATTTCTAAAATTAGCATTTTCTTCGATTTTTTCAAAGAATACTATCAGAATAGCAAACAGTTTGGATCCTGATGAGACGCCACGTTTTGTGGCGTCTCATCTGGATCCAAACTGTTTGCAAAGGCCTTCAAAATCCGGTTCCAGCGCTCAAAGGATTAAATGTCATCAGTTCTAATCAAAGAAAATGATGTTTATTTCACAAAAACTAATAAGATTGTAGAAAATACTCTTAGTCCTGTTCATGTTCAAATAGGCCAGTTGCAAATGGTACAAATGTAGTATACTTACTCGATTTACTATATGGGCATCAAAAATTATTGATTGGTTATAAACTATATTATCAATTATTACCAAATTGTCATCATTTTACCAATTTCATTCTTGTTTAAAAAAAATAATTTAGTCAGTAAGATGTTGAAACAAATTTCTGCTAAGATTATTTTTTTGAAGCAGTTGTGGACTGGGGCTTCAAGGACATTTATATGTCAGCTAGCCATTGACACTTATGGCACTTTGTTCACACATTTAAAATACACATATAATCTCTTTTCCAAGAGCACAACAAAACAAATTCTACAATTTGTAAAGATCTTCTGAAATAACTAAACAAAATTAATACAGTATTAGTGATTTTATAAATTCAAACTTTTGAACTTTTATTTTTTCACAAACCTGAACATCGCGTTGCAGACGGAGGTTTTCCCTCTCCAGTGAGTCAATCTGTATCTGCAGGGACTCCTGTATGCGGTGGTGCTCTGAGAGAGACTCTCGTAGTTGGTCCTGAAAACAGATATGAGTTTTCAAGTAATTTTTTGTTTGTTTCTTTCCATACAAACAAATATAAAAGTAAACAAAAAAGGTAAGTCACAGAAAAAACACAACAAACCATGCCACATACAAAAGGTTTTTGTCAGTAACACAGTTTCACAAAACAGAATTTTTTCTATAGATCTATATTTTTTATTTATTTTTTGATCATTTACATGCAGCATAACGTATTTAAATTGAGTATCAATCACTCAAAAGCCTATGAAAGCTCAAACAAATCTCATAGTACCGACAAAATCCTTACGACTTTAAAAAGAAATTACCACTTTTACCTCGAGCATGGATAACTCATGCAGAAGTGTCACACCCTAATACTACGCAATAGCAAAATTTACCCTCCGTAGATCCTTAAGACCGTTGTCATGGTTACCTTATATGAGAGCGCAAGGGCCTCTTTCTGTGCAGTTAGCTGCTTGATGGTCTGAAGATGTTCTGCGATAGCTTCTGATTTCTCCTTGGAAAAGTCTTCAACACTGAAAATGTGTCAAATGTCAAGGACACTGATCTTTATGGAAAAAGAATCTTATGAATTTCAATCACAATTACAGTAAATATTTTTAGTTTTAATGCTGGATTGGGTTTCAGGAACTAGATAGTTTCAATTTCAAGGATAATTACTCTGGTTTCACCATTAAAATGAATGAAATTAAAACTTGATTCGCCACTCATTAAACAAATGATTATTATTATCACCTGCATTTAACAAATGATTATTATATTGACCTTTAAAGAAGAAAAGTTCAGCTAACATATGTAAACCAAAGCTATTGTAAAGACAATGTGAATATCAGCTTAAAGTCCTCAAACACTCAAACGATCTTAGCATTTTTTGAGCATTGATAACCGTATTTCTGCATTGAAATACAAACTGTTTCCATTTCCTGAGTGCTCAATAAAGTCATAATCAGGTTGCAGTGAATTGAAGACACACAACATATTCAGTTGCAAGAATTCAACTGGCTAATGCCCCGTATGTGTTTAAACAAAAATAAATACCATAAAAGTGGAAAGTATCGTCCCTGATAAGCCTGACTGCATAGGCTAATCTAAGACGACACTTNCTAATTTTAGAAATTCAGCAGACAACATTTTAGCAGACGACAAATTTCCCAGCATGCAAAGGGTTAAAAGAGTATTGTCAATCTGTTAAGTTTAACATTTACTTCATTTACTAACTTGGTATTATTCATCATAAAAATTGAGTAATCGACACTAATTTGCAAAATGAAATGTGGCAATGAAGCAATAACAACCTGGAATGCTAAACACAGATTTTAACAAAAAATTGCATCAAAACGAACCTGCCCATTTTTTCTTCCTCTACTGCTATGTCATTTGGTCCTTTGGTTTTCTGTTGCTTCAGAACACTGTGAACTCTAACCTGGAGAAAACAAACATGGAATAATGATAATAATGCTTGAGTCTAAGAATTGGTTGGTGAATACGGACCCTGCTTAACCCTTTGCATGCTGGGAAATTTTTCGTCTGCTAAAATGTCGTCTGCTAAATTTCTTAAATTAGCATTTATTTGAATTTTTTTCAAAGAATACTATCAGAATAGCAAACAGTTTGGATCCTGATGAGACGCCACGTTCTGTGGCGTCTCATCTGGATCCAAAATGTTTGCAAAGGCCTTCAAAATCCAGTTCCAGCACTCAAAGGGTTAAATTGCTTGTCAGCTGGCTAGTGTTCAATAAATATCAACCTACATGTGTATTCATCAATTAGAAAAACGGGATCAGTAACATAGTTTAACAACTTTTGTCACAACACTTTAAAAAGCAAGTCCAAAACACTCACTTTGTAGCCCTCGTATTCCGCCTGGCAAGCTGCCAGCTCACTGCGGGCAAGGTCAAGGTCACCCTGCGTCGAGGCCAGGCGTGTTTCGAGCACTTTGACAGTCTTCTGAGTGGACTCTGAACCCGACCTCAAGCGTTCCTCCAGCCTCTGTTTGTCAGCCGTAAGACTGGCTATCTGGACCTGTAGTGGGCAAAGTATTTGGGCTACGCTTTCGGAAAACGGGGCTTTATGAATGTGCATAGTGTCGTCCCAGATTTTCCGGTCTTATGGATTTTTTTTAAAGGAAGTCGTTTCTTAGCGAAAGTCATGTTTAGGGGAGAGTGATCTGCACAGGCTAATCTGGGATGACACTTTACGCACATGCATTCAGCCCCGTTTCCACAGAGAAAGGTTTGTGTAACTATAACATGACACATTACAAAAATACTCTAGCTTTTGAAACTGGGATTACTTTTAATTTATTATTTTGACAATTGTGCCCAAAAAGTTCCCCTGAACATGACACATTACACACAAATATATATATGGGGAGCATAAAAAGGTCATTCTGAAAATTTGTGTTTAATATGCCCCCTTCTATATGACAAATAACACACCAAGCTACACCGCACCTTCAATAAGACATACAGCACAAAGGCTACATCGCACTTTCAATGTGACACATTACAAAACAGGCTACACCGCACCTTCCATGTGACCTATTGCACAAAAGGCTACACTACACCCTTCAATGTGACACATTACACAACAGACTACACCGCACCTTCAATGTGACACATAACACAACAGGCTACACCACACCTTCAATGTGACATCTCACACAACAGGCTACACCGCATCTTCAATGTGACAAATTGAACAGGCTTCACCACACCTTCAATGTGACACATAACACAACAAGCTACAACTCACCTTCAATGTGACATCTCACACAACAGGCTTCACCACACCTTCAATGTGACAAATTGAACAAAAGGCTTCACCACACCTTCAATGTGACACACAACTCAACAAGCTACAACTCACCTTCAATGTGACACATTTCACAACAGGCTACACCGTACCTTCAATTCCTCTGTGTACTGCTGCACACTCTCCAGCTGTCCCCTCAGCTGAATCTCGACCGTCCGGAACTCGGCCTCTTGCTTCTTGGCGTCTGCAAAGTCTTTCTTGGCCTTCACCAACAGCTGTTTCAGTTTGTTGCCGCGCTCCTCAGCCTGTGTCATCTGCTCCTCGGAACCAGCTGTGAAAAATAAGCCACATTATGGGACAACTGGACTTAATGCATTTGTATAAAGAGTCGTCCTGGATAAGCCTGTGCAGTCTACACAGGCTTATCAGGGATGACACTTTCCGCCTAAACTAGATTTCCTCTAAGAAGAGTCTTACTTCAAATGAAAAATTTCATACAAGTGGAAAGTGTTGACCTTAATTAGCCTGCGCAGACTGCACTGGCTAATCTTGGATGACACTGTATGCATATGCACTAAGCCCAGTTTTCTCAGAACAAGGCTCAAATTTAGAGAATGGTTTAAAGAAGGATCACTAACCAGTCACCAAAAGTTGTATACTCCCATATTTCACTACAAACAGTTTGCCACATTTAGAATATAGTAGTAGGTTAGCATTGAATGAAGATAAGTTTTTTTTAGCAGACTAAAAATCTGAACAATGAGCATGGGCAAGTAGTTCAGCTTTTGGTACCAAACTAATAAAATGATCAGTTTACAACACTTACTTCTATTCATCCCTTCGCTCAGATTTTTCATTTTGAAAGTAAAGAAAAGAAAATGGCTGCAAAAAAATGAAAAAACACTAACATTGATAAGTTGAGGTGTTTTTTTGTTCATGTGGGTAAAATGATAAACAAGAGGACCATGATGGTCCTGGAGTCGCTCACCTATTTCACACGGCATCTGGTAACAAATTTATAAATATAACTCCTTCATAAATTGTCCAATCGAAATGAAAATTGACTGGACACAAGTAGGGCATTGATAGGTTATCCTGTAGTAATTGTGTGAAAATCCTCCAAGTAGTTTCCGAGGAGTTGTGATAACAAGATTTTCTCCCTATACCTGCTATATAGTTAGAAGTAACAAAGGGCCATCATAACTCCTTCAAAAATTGTCCGATCAAAATGACAATCAGGTGGACACATCTAGGGTACCCATAGGTCATCCAATTTGTGAAAGGAAATATCGTAGATACAGCGATATATCGATTTATGGGTGTTTGGTGCTATGACTCGCTTAAAATAAGTTATAAAAATACATTAACTCTTGGCTATTATGTTAAAATACCTNTTGAAGGATGACCTTGACCTTGACTTTCACCACTCAAAATGTGCAGCTCCATGAGATACACATGCATGCCAAATATCAAGTTGCTATGATCAATATTGCAAAAGTTATGACAAAACTTTAACCTAGGTTAAAGTTTTACACAGACAGACAGAAAAACACACACAATGACAGACAGACAGGCCAAAAGCAATATACCCCCTTTTTTTAAAAAGGGGGCATAAAAAGGAATGTGATTCAGAAAACATTTACCAATGGAATTAACAGGTTTGCCACTAAAAGTCCAACAAATCTTTATCTAATTCCCCCTATCCCCCAAACAGTTATATGAATCAACAAGAGCAACGTCGAGCGGATGCCAACGCTCGGCTGTAGGTGAAGTTTTGAATTAAAAAACAAAAAACATTAAAAAATTGACCTTTGACCTTGAAGGATGACCTTGACCTTGACTTTCACCACTCAAAATGTGCAGCTCCATGAGATACACATGCATGCCAAATATCAAGTTGCTATGATCAATATTGCAAAAGTTATGACAAAACTTTAACCTAGGTTAAAGTTTTACACAGACAGACAGAAAAACACACACAATGACAGACAGACAGGCCAAAAGCAATATACCCCCTTTTTTTAAAAAGGGGGCATAAAAAGGAATGTGATTCAGAAAACATTTACCAATGGAATTAACAGGTTTGCCACTAAAAGTCCAACAAATCTTTATCTAATTCCCCCTATCCCCCAAACAGTTATATGAATCAACAAGAGCAACGTCGAGCGGATGCCAACGCTCGGCTGTAGGTGAAGTTTTGAATTAAAAAACAAAAAACATTAAAAAATTGACCTTTGACCTTGAAGGATGACCTTGACCTTGACTTTCACCACTCAAAATGTGCAGCTCCATGAGATACACATGCATGCCAAATATCAAGTTGCTATGATCAATATTGCAAAAGTTATGACAAAACTTTAACCTAGGTTAAAGTTTTACACAGACAGACAGAAAAACACACACAATGACAGACAGACAGGCCAAAAGCAATATACCCCCTTTTTTTAAAAAGGGGGCATAAAAAGGAATGTGATTCAGAAAACATTTACCAATGGAATTAACAGGTTTGCCACTAAAAGTCCAACAAATCTTTATCTAATTCCCCCTATCCCCCAAACAGTTATATGAATCAACAAGAGCAACGTCGAGCGGATGCCAACGCTCGGCTGTAGGTGAAGTTTTGAATTAAAAAACAAAAAACATTAAAAAATTGACCTTTGACCTTGAAGGATGACCTTGACCTTGACTTTCACCACTCAAAATGTGCAGCTCCATGAGATACACATGCATGCCAAATATCAAGTTGCTATGATCAATATTGCAAAAGTTATGACAAAACTTTAACCTAGGTTAAAGTTTTACACAGACAGACAGAAAAACACACACAATGACAGACAGACAGGCCAAAAGCAATATACCCCCTTTTTTTAAAAAGGGGGCATAAAAAGGAATGTGATTCAGAAAACATTTACCAATGGAATTAACAGGTTTGCCACTAAAAGTCCAACAAATCTTTATCTAATTCCCCCTATCCCCCAAACAGTTATATGAATCAACAAGAGCAACGTCGAGCGGATGCCAACGCTCGGCTGTAGGTGAAGTTTTGAATTAAAAAACAAAAAACATTAAAAAATTGACCTTTGACCTTGAAGGATGACCTTGACCTTGACTTTCACCACTCAAAATGTGCAGCTCCATGAGATACACATGCATGCCAAATATCAAGTTGCTATGATCAATATTGCAAAAGTTATGACAAAACTTTAACCTAGGTTAAAGTTTTACACAGACAGACAGAAAAACACACACAATGACAGACAGACAGGCCAAAAGCAATATACCCCCTTTTTTTAAAAAGGGGGCATAAAAAGGAATGTGATTCAGAAAACATTTACCAATGGAATTAACAGGTTTGCCACTAAAAGTCCAACAAATCTTTATCTAATTCCCCCTATCCCCCAAACAGTTATATGAATCAACAAGAGCAACGTCGAGCGGATGCCAACGCTCGGCTGTAGGTGAAGTTTTGAATTAAAAAACAAAAAACATTAAAAAATTGACCTTTGACCTTGAAGGATGACCTTGACCTTGACTTTCACCACTCAAAATGTGCAGCTCCATGAGATACACATGCATGCCAAATATCAAGTTGCTATGATCAATATTGCAAAAGTTATGACAAAACTTTAACCTAGGTTAAAGTTTTACACAGACAGACAGAAAAACACACACAATGACAGACAGACAGGCCAAAAGCAATATACCCCCTTTTTTTAAAAAGGGGGCATAAAAAGGAATGTGATTCAGAAAACATTTACCAATGGAATTAACAGGTTTGCCACTAAAAGTCCAACAAATCTTTATCTAATTCCCCCTATCCCCCAAACAGTTATATGAATCAACAAGAGCAACGTCGAGCGGATGCCAACGCTCGGCTGTAGGTGAAGTTTTGAATTAAAAAACAAAAAACATTAAAAAATTGACCTTTGACCTTGAAGGATGACCTTGACCTTGACTTTCACCACTCAAAATGTGCAGCTCCATGAGATACACATGCATGCCAAATATCAAGTTGCTATGATCAATATTGCAAAAGTTATGACAAAACTTTAACCTAGGTTAAAGTTTTACACAGACAGACAGAAAAACACACACAATGACAGACAGACAGGCCAAAAGCAATATACCCCCTTTTTTTAAAAAGGGGGCATAAAAAGGAATGTGATTCAGAAAACATTTACCAATGGAATTAACAGGTTTGCCACTAAAAGTCCAACAAATCTTTATCTAATTCCCCCTATCCCCCAAACAGTTATATGAATCAACAAGAGCAACGTCGAGCGGATGCCAACGCTCGGCTGTAGGTGAAGTTTTGAATTAAAAAACAAAAAACATTAAAAAATTGACCTTTGACCTTGAAGGATGACCTTGACCTTGACTTTCACCACTCAAAATGTGCAGCTCCATGAGATACACATGCATGCCAAATATCAAGTTGCTATGATCAATATTGCAAAAGTTATGACAAAACTTTAACCTAGGTTAAAGTTTTACACAGACAGACAGAAAAACACACACAATGACAGACAGACAGGCCAAAAGCAATATACCCCCTTTTTTTAAAAAGGGGGCATAAAAAGGAATGTGATTCAGAAAACATTTACCAATGGAATTAACAGGTTTGCCACTAAAAGTCCAACAAATCTTTATCTAATTCCCCCTATCCCCCAAACAGTTATATGAATCAACAAGAGCAACGTCGAGCGGATGCCAACGCTCGGCTGTAGGTGAAGTTTTGAATTAAAAAACAAAAAACATTAAAAAATTGACCTTTGACCTTGAAGGATGACCTTGACCTTGACTTTCACCACTCAAAATGTGCAGCTCCATGAGATACACATGCATGCCAAATATCAAGTTGCTATGATCAATATTGCAAAAGTTATGACAAAACTTTAACCTAGGTTAAAGTTTTACACAGACAGACAGAAAAACACACACAATGACAGACAGACAGGCCAAAAGCAATATACCCCCTTTTTTTAAAAAGGGGGCATAAAAAGGAATGTGATTCAGAAAACATTTACCAATGGAATTAACAGGTTTGCCACTAAAAGTCCAACAAATCTTTATCTAATTCCCCCTATCCCCCAAACAGTTATATGAATCAACAAGAGCAACGTCGAGCGGATGCCAACGCTCGGCTGTAGGTGAAGTTTTGAATTAAAAAACAAAAAACATTAAAAAATTGACCTTTGACCTTGAAGGATGACCTTGACCTTGACTTTCACCACTCAAAATGTGCAGCTCCATGAGATACACATGCATGCCAAATATCAAGTTGCTATGATCAATATTGCAAAAGTTATGACAAAACTTTAACCTAGGTTAAAGTTTTACACAGACAGACAGAAAAACACACACAATGACAGACAGACAGGCCAAAAGCAATATACCCCCTTTTTTTAAAAAGGGGGCATAAAAAGGAATGTGATTCAGAAAACATTTACCAATGGAATTAACAGGTTTGCCACTAAAAGTCCAACAAATCTTTATCTAATTCCCCCTATCCCCCAAACAGTTATATGAATCAACAAGAGCAACGTCGAGCGGATGCCAACGCTCGGCTGTAGGTGAAGTTTTGAATTAAAAAACAAAAAACATTAAAAAATTGACCTTTGACCTTGAAGGATGACCTTGACCTTGACTTTCACCACTCAAAATGTGCAGCTCCATGAGATACACATGCATGCCAAATATCAAGTTGCTATGATCAATATTGCAAAAGTTATGACAAAACTTTAACCTAGGTTAAAGTTTTACACAGACAGACAGAAAAACACACACAATGACAGACAGACAGGCCAAAAGCAATATACCCCCTTTTTTTAAAAAGGGGGCATAAAAAGGAATGTGATTCAGAAAACATTTACCAATGGAATTAACAGGTTTGCCACTAAAAGTCCAACAAATCTTTATCTAATTCCCCCTATCCCCCAAACAGTTATATGAATCAACAAGAGCAACGTCGAGCGGATGCCAACGCTCGGCTGTAGGTGAAGTTTTGAATTAAAAAACAAAAAACATTAAAAAATTGACCTTTGACCTTGAAGGATGACCTTGACCTTGACTTTCACCACTCAAAATGTGCAGCTCCATGAGATACACATGCATGCCAAATATCAAGTTGCTATGATCAATATTGCAAAAGTTATGACAAAACTTTAACCTAGGTTAAAGTTTTACACAGACAGACAGAAAAACACACACAATGACAGACAGACAGGCCAAAAGCAATATACCCCCTTTTTTTAAAAAGGGGGCATAAAAAGGAATGTGATTCAGAAAACATTTACCAATGGAATTAACAGGTTTGCCACTAAAAGTCCAACAAATCTTTATCTAATTCCCCCTATCCCCCAAACAGTTATATGAATCAACAAGAGCAACGTCGAGCGGATGCCAACGCTCGGCTGTAGGTGAAGTTTTGAATTAAAAAACAAAAAACATTAAAAAATTGACCTTTGACCTTGAAGGATGACCTTGACCTTGACTTTCACCACTCAAAATGTGCAGCTCCATGAGATACACATGCATGCCAAATATCAAGTTGCTATGATCAATATTGCAAAAGTTATGACAAAACTTTAACCTAGGTTAAAGTTTTACACAGACAGACAGAAAAACACACACAATGACAGACAGACAGGCCAAAAGCAATATACCCCCTTTTTTTAAAAAGGGGGCATAAAAAGGAATGTGATTCAGAAAACATTTACCAATGGAATTAACAGGTTTGCCACTAAAAGTCCAACAAATCTTTATCTAATTCCCCCTATCCCCCAAACAGTTATATGAATCAACAAGAGCAACGTCGAGCGGATGCCAACGCTCGGCTGTAGGTGAAGTTTTGAATTAAAAAACAAAAAACATTAAAAAATTGACCTTTGACCTTGAAGGATGACCTTGACCTTGACTTTCACCACTCAAAATGTGCAGCTCCATGAGATACACATGCATGCCAAATATCAAGTTGCTATGATCAATATTGCAAAAGTTATGACAAAACTTTAACCTAGGTTAAAGTTTTACACAGACAGACAGAAAAACACACACAATGACAGACAGACAGGCCAAAAGCAATATACCCCCTTTTTTTAAAAAGGGGGCATAAAAAGGAATGTGATTCAGAAAACATTTACCAATGGAATTAACAGGTTTGCCACTAAAAGTCCAACAAATCTTTATCTAATTCCCCCTATCCCCCAAACAGTTATATGAATCAACAAGAGCAACGTCGAGCGGATGCCAACGCTCGGCTGTAGGTGAAGTTTTGAATTAAAAAACAAAAAACATTAAAAAATTGACCTTTGACCTTGAAGGATGACCTTGACCTTGACTTTCACCACTCAAAATGTGCAGCTCCATGAGATACACATGCATGCCAAATATCAAGTTGCTATGATCAATATTGCAAAAGTTATGACAAAACTTTAACCTAGGTTAAAGTTTTACACAGACAGACAGAAAAACACACACAATGACAGACAGACAGGCCAAAAGCAATATACCCCCTTTTTTTAAAAAGGGGGCATAAAAAGGAATGTGATTCAGAAAACATTTACCAATGGAATTAACAGGTTTGCCACTAAAAGTCCAACAAATCTTTATCTAATTCCCCCTATCCCCCAAACAGTTATATGAATCAACAAGAGCAACGTCGAGCGGATGCCAACGCTCGGCTGTAGGTGAAGTTTTGAATTAAAAAACAAAAAACATTAAAAAATTGACCTTTGACCTTGAAGGATGACCTTGACCTTGACTTTCACCACTCAAAATGTGCAGCTCCATGAGATACACATGCATGCCAAATATCAAGTTGCTATGATCAATATTGCAAAAGTTATGACAAAACTTTAACCTAGGTTAAAGTTTTACACAGACAGACAGAAAAACACACACAATGACAGACAGACAGGCCAAAAGCAATATACCCCCTTTTTTTAAAAAGGGGGCATAAAAAGGAATGTGATTCAGAAAACATTTACCAATGGAATTAACAGGTTTGCCACTAAAAGTCCAACAAATCTTTATCTAATTCCCCCTATCCCCCAAACAGTTATATGAATCAACAAGAGCAACGTCGAGCGGATGCCAACGCTCGGCTGTAGGTGAAGTTTTGAATTAAAAAACAAAAAACATTAAAAAATTGACCTTTGACCTTGAAGGATGACCTTGACCTTGACTTTCACCACTCAAAATGTGCAGCTCCATGAGATACACATGCATGCCAAATATCAAGTTGCTATGATCAATATTGCAAAAGTTATGACAAAACTTTAACCTAGGTTAAAGTTTTACACAGACAGACAGAAAAACACACACAATGACAGACAGACAGGCCAAAAGCAATATACCCCCTTTTTTTAAAAAGGGGGCATAAAAAGGAATGTGATTCAGAAAACATTTACCAATGGAATTAACAGGTTTGCCACTAAAAGTCCAACAAATCTTTATCTAATTCCCCCTATCCCCCAAACAGTTATATGAATCAACAAGAGCAACGTCGAGCGGATGCCAACGCTCGGCTGTAGGTGAAGTTTTGAATTAAAAAACAAAAAACATTAAAAAATTGACCTTTGACCTTGAAGGATGACCTTGACCTTGACTTTCACCACTCAAAATGTGCAGCTCCATGAGATACACATGCATGCCAAATATCAAGTTGCTATGATCAATATTGCAAAAGTTA
The DNA here is from genome assembly GCA_007657795.1 of Dreissena rostriformis. Classification (NCBI taxonomy): domain Eukaryota; kingdom Metazoa; phylum Mollusca; class Bivalvia; order Myida; family Dreissenidae; genus Dreissena; species Dreissena rostriformis. The sequence goes on from VMBQ01002976.1 coordinate 43,066, forward strand.
TGACAAAACTTTAACCTAGGTTAAAGTTTTACACAGACAGACAGAAAAACACACACAATGACAGACAGACAGGCCAAAAGCAATATACCCCCTTTTTTTAAAAAGGGGGCATAAAAAGGAATGTGATTCAGAAAACATTTACCAATGGAATTAACAGGTTTGCCACTAAAAGTCCAACAAATCTTTATCTAATTCCCCCTATCCCCCAAACAGTTATATGAATCAACAAGAGCAACGTCGAGCGGATGCCAACGCTCGGCTGTAGGTGAAGTTTTGAATTAAAAAACAAAAAACATTAAAAAATTGACCTTTGACCTTGAAGGATGACCTTGACCTTGACTTTCACCACTCAAAATGTGCAGCTCCATGAGATACACATGCATGCCAAATATCAAGTTGCTATGATCAATATTGCAAAAGTTATGACAAAACTTTAACCTAGGTTAAAGTTTTACACAGACAGACAGAAAAACACACACAATGACAGACAGACAGGCCAAAAGCAATATACCCCCTTTTTTTAAAAAGGGGGCATAAAAAGGAATGTGATTCAGAAAACATTTACCAATGGAATTAACAGGTTTGCCACTAAAAGTCCAACAAATCTTTATCTAATTCCCCCTATCCCCCAAACAGTTATATGAATCAACAAGAGCAACGTCGAGCGGATGCCAACGCTCGGCTGTAGGTGAAGTTTTGAATTAAAAAACAAAAAACATTAAAAAATTGACCTTTGACCTTGAAGGATGACCTTGACCTTGACTTTCACCACTCAAAATGTGCAGCTCCATGAGATACACATGCATGCCAAATATCAAGTTGCTATGATCAATATTGCAAAAGTTATGACAAAACTTTAACCTAGGTTAAAGTTTTACACAGACAGACAGAAAAACACACACAATGACAGACAGACAGGCCAAAAGCAATATACCCCCTTTTTTTAAAAAGGGGGCATAAAAAGGAATGTGATTCAGAAAACATTTACCAATGGAATTAACAGGTTTGCCACTAAAAGTCCAACAAATCTTTATCTAATTCCCCCTATCCCCCAAACAGTTATATGAATCAACAAGAGCAACGTCGAGCGGATGCCAACGCTCGGCTGTAGGTGAAGTTTTGAATTAAAAAACAAAAAACATTAAAAAATTGACCTTTGACCTTGAAGGATGACCTTGACCTTGACTTTCACCACTCAAAATGTGCAGCTCCATGAGATACACATGCATGCCAAATATCAAGTTGCTATGATCAATATTGCAAAAGTTATGACAAAACTTTAACCTAGGTTAAAGTTTTACACAGACAGACAGAAAAACACACACAATGACAGACAGACAGGCCAAAAGCAATATACCCCCTTTTTTTAAAAAGGGGGCATAAAAAGGAATGTGATTCAGAAAACATTTACCAATGGAATTAACAGGTTTGCCACTAAAAGTCCAACAAATCTTTATCTAATTCCCCCTATCCCCCAAACAGTTATATGAATCAACAAGAGCAACGTCGAGCGGATGCCAACGCTCGGCTGTAGGTGAAGTTTTGAATTAAAAAACAAAAAACATTAAAAAATTGACCTTTGACCTTGAAGGATGACCTTGACCTTGACTTTCACCACTCAAAATGTNGGTTTACAGTGCTTGAATAGCATTCACTTTAAACTATGAAAATGGTTTACAGTGCTGAAATTGCATTCACTTTAAACTATGAAAGTGGTTTACAGTGCTTGCACAGCACTCACTTTAAACTATAAAAGTGGTTAACAGTGATTGACTAGAACTCACTTTAGACTATGAAAGTGGTTTACAGTGCTTGAATTGAATTCATTTTGAACTATGAAAGTGGTTTACAGTGCTTGAATAGAATAACCTTATAACTATGAAAGTGATTTACAGTACTTTAATAGTAATTACTTTAAAGTATAAAAGAGGTTTACAAGGCTTAAATAGCATTCACTTTAAGCTATGAAAGTGTTTTACAGTGCTTGAATTGAATTCACTTTAAACTATGAAAGTGGTTTACAGTGCTTGAATTGCATTCACTTTAAACTATGAAAGTGGTTTACAGTTCTTGAATTGCATTCACTTTAAAGTATGAAAGTGGTTTACAGCGCTTGAACAGCATTCACTTAAGACTATGAAAGTGGTTTACAGTGCTCAAGGATTTTTTTCCTTCTTAGAGAATGGCTTTTTTTCCCCCACAAATTTGAGAAGTTTGCGACTCATGTTTTTCACAAAATGAGGGGGCCAAGGCCGCTTCACAAAGATGGGAATAAAAGTGCTGGTGCTTGAATAGCATTCAATTTAAACAACCAAATTGGCTCATACAATTTGAACTTATCCAAGAGCATTCACTCATATCTCTTACAAACCTTGAGTTTCTGGTGCAAATGCAGCTCCTGACTATTGGCATTTGCCTCCAACTGCTGCTGAAGACTCACGTTGCTGGCACGAAGTGACTTCAGTTCTTCTGATTGGATATCAAACTGAAATCAAGCAGACAGTAACATTATATGAGCTTCTGGGAAAATGGGGTTTAATGCATGAGCATAAAGTGTCGTCCCAGATTAGCCTGTGCAAACTGCACAGACTAATCCGGGTCGACACTTTCTACAATTATGGTATTATTAGTTTTAAAGGAAATCTCTTTTTAGAGAAATGCAGTTTTATCGGAAAATGTTGTCCCTGATTAGCCTGTGTGGACTGGACTGCACAGGCTAATCTGGGACAAAATGTTAGCCACATGCATTAAGCCTTTGAGCGCTGGAACCGGATTTTGAAGGCCTTTGCAAACAGTTTGGATCCAGATGAGACGCCACAGAACGTGGCGTCTCATCAGGATCCAAACTGTTTGCTGTTCTGATAGTATTCCTTAAAAAAAATCAAAGAAAATGCACATATTAGAAATTCAGCAGACGACATTTTAGCAGACGACAAATTACCCAGCATGCAAAGGGTTAAGCTCTGGTTTACCAGAGTGACGCTCAATTATATGCAGGGCTTAAGGTAAGGTTTCACATTAAAATAGCAAAGAAGGGATACTTCATTGCATCATCAAACCAGTGTTTACAAAATAACACCTTACGGGACAAAATGAGCTGCATTTTCACATTATTGAGTACAGCAAAAATGTGCAGGAAAATAATCTCATTTGGTCGCTCATTATGATGTCATTAAAGCCCCATTAATACTAAAAAATCAACAAATTTGTGTACAATATTTCCTTAATTAAATAAAGTTACACAATAAAAAATCAGTGTTCCTTATAGCAAAAGCCAAAATCTAAACGCCAGATGTGGTCTGGTAACATGGATGATTGTAGATACAAATTGCTCATTTTTATTTTTTTGTTTCATAAAAAATTCCATTTTAATTTCCCGCGACAATATCTATTCATACGACAAACGTACACTAACATGGTACCATATTAGTGTTTGTGTGTGGTATGAATAGATATCAGTGCGGGAAATTAAAATGGAATTAATTGTGACACAAAAAATTAAAAACAAGCATTTTGTATCTACAAACATCTATCTATGTTACCAGGACACATCTGGCTTTTAAATTTTGGCTTTTGCTATAAGGAACATTGATTTTTTATTGGGTAACTTTATTTTACGAAATACTTTACAAAATTTCCGTTGATTTTTGAGTATTAATGGGGCTTTATGACAATTTATTCCATGCTGTGCGTTGAATTAGCGGAGAATGATAACTCTATCGTTTTGGTCTAGTTTAAGTGAAATGATAAGGTTTAATCATTTCATTCTGGTTACCAGCAAAGTTTTAAAACAGTAATATTTTAATTTTTATAACAAATGTAAAATCATATATTTGTCTGTACAAAATTTAAATTGTTCAACAAAAGCAAACAAATGATCTGATTCAATAAAAATGTATAATTAATTTTAACACCATGACCTAACCCCTTGTCAAGTTCTACCAATGCCATGGCCCTTTCGGGGCAAAACTAAAAATTTCCGAATTGCCGTCCGAAAAAATCACAAATAAAGATTTCCAATATATATATAAAAAAAATTGGTAGATAAAATACAACATTGAGATAATTTTCCCAATGCAGCCCTATGGCTTGAACCTTAGTTAACATAATATTGACAACTTCACAACTTTAAAGTATTTGTAAGCAAAAAATCAAATACAATGTACACCAATTTCCCAATTTGAAGAATTCACTATGAGAATTTTCTGAATTGTAGGGGTTTTGGCGCTAATTTTTCCCAATTTGGCTGGTACTGGTTCTTTTCCCAATTGGACAAAAAAAAATCGCTGGTACTATGCACTTTGAGCTTACTTTTGATTTGATATCTGCCAGGTCTTTCTTAGTTTTCACGGCAACAGTCTTCAGTTTTCCACACAAGTCTTCTTTCGCCTTAAGCTCCGATTTCAAAGCCGCCACTTCATTTTGTGCATTCTATAAATAATAGATAATAAACTTAAAACATTATGTAATACTTACATCAATTTATATAACATCTTATCTTAAATGGTACCAGTAAAAGTATTAAATGATTAGATTATATCTTCAATACGGACATTTTTATTTTTTATACAATTAAATGATGTATTATGCCTATGTCTTGTGAGTGATTATTGCAACTGAAACACGATAACTTTTCGGCAAATGGCAGACTTAATTAATGATAAAGTATTTTTTACAATAGTGTCAACTTTTCATAAAATAGACCTGTTGGTTGGGGTTAAATTGATCAAAAGTTATTATTATACGATTAAAATAATTTGAGTTAGGCAGCCGACAACATTAATTTGGTTGGTTAATGACTAAGTTTTTATGCTTACAAACATAGTAAGCAAGTTTGAGGATAATATGATTAAAACAAGTGGAGTTAAATGAAAGACAAGATAAATTTGGTCACATTCTTGTTATTCAAGAGCCATAATTCAGAATTGCTTCCTTCATAGGATCTGGCTGGTTATTAATCAAACTTGGATGAGATTATTTGCCCCAAAAATTAATTACAAAGTTTCAGGAAGGTTCATTTTTGGACAATGAAAAGAAAATCATGTATCATATCTAACTCACCTGTGATTGTAGAAGATTAACAGCTTCTATTTTAACAAGCTCTGTCTTTTCTTCAAGCTCCTTACACTTTTCACTCAGTGTTTCTTCTGTTTTTGCATTATAATCCTTAAGTTCTGACAACTCTCTTTCCAACTGAACACATTTCCCATTTAGTTCAACTTCAATGTCTTTCTCTTGTTTCAACTGAGAAACAAATGTTTCTTTTTGTTCTTTTAATTCATGTTCAAGCTGTTTACAGCCTTCTGCTAGTTTATTCACTTCAAGTTCTTGTTCTTGAATTCTGGTTTGAAGCTCAGTTTCAATCTTTTCGTGCTTCTGCTCCACCTCTGTTACTTTGTTATCACATTCTTCTTTCAGCCTGGCTACGTTTGTTTCACTGGTTTTTGACAATTCTGAAAGCTCTGCCTCTAAATCACCAATCTTATTCACTAACTCATTCTCTTTTGTTTGACTTTCTTGTTGTAGTGACATAATTTTGCTATTAAATTCTTCTGTTTGTTTTAAGTATTCTTCATTTTCTCTGATACTGCTATTCAAGTTGTCAGTTTTCAGTTCCAGCTCTTCTTTCTTATCTCTCAAAGTACTTTGAACCTTATTCATTTGTTCATTCATATCCTTCAATAATGCTTCATTTTCCTTCAATAACTCTTTGTATTGATGAATTTCCAGATCTTGAGTTTCTTTATTTTTTCCAAGTTCTTCAATCTGTACTTCTAATTTCTTTATATCATCATTAACAACAGACTTTGTTCTAATGTCTTGTTGTAACTCTGTTATTTCTTTCTTTAAAGCATCAACACTTCCTTGTAAGCTGTTTTTATCTGCTATTAACTGATGATATTTATCTTGTAAAGTTTCTAGCTCTTGATGAACAGAATCACGTTTGGACTTTGTATCATTTACCAAATCTTCCATAGACTTATTTTCATTTTCCAACACAATATTTAGTTCTTTTTCATTCACAAGTTGTCTTGATACATCTTCAAATTGGGATTGAAGAATTACACTTTCATTCTTCCGCTGTTCAATTTCTTCTTTATATTTAAGAACCTCTTCAGTAAGGTTATTCTGCTCTTTATAAACTTTATTTGATAGTTCATCAATCTTTACTTTTGATGACTCAATTTCTTCTGTTAATGATGTTATAGTGTTTTCATAACTTTTGATAAGTTCGTCTTTTTCTTTTATCAAAAGTTCTAAATTATGCTTTTCCTCATTAACTTGAGCAATACTTTTTTCATGAGTATCAAATGAGGTTTTCAAACTGTTGACTTGGCCTTCAAGATTTTCTTTCAATTCTTCTAATTCTTTTACTGAACAACTCAGCTGAGAATTTTCATCACATTTTTCAAGTAGCTTTTGATTCAATATTTGAATATCTTCCTCTAGTTGTCTAGATTGTGTATGAATATCAGACACTTGACTAGAAGACGTGACTAGGTTTGCATTTTCAACTTTAACAACATCCAATTGACCAACCATCGATTCTTTCTCAATTTCAAGTTTTTGAATTTCACTTTTCAGTGTGTCATTGAGAGCTTCTAAATCTGCCTTTTCATTGCACACAACTGTAAAGGCATCACATTTGAGATCAAGAGTTTCTTTAGCAATGTTCAGCTGTGATTCCAATTCCATGACATTTTCCTCCCATTTCTGCAGACTATCTTCCATTTCTTTGATTTTCATTTCTTTTTCTTTTATACTTTCTTCAAAAGACTTCTCAGCATTCGTAAGTGATGCTTTTGTTATCTCTAATTCTGACTGCAATTCTGATTTTTTCCTCATAAAGTTATCCTCACTTTGACTTACTTCTAATTTTAACTTTTCAATTAGTCCATTTGCATTTTGTGCTGTGAACGTTACTTCAGCATGTTCTTGTTTTAGTTTATCAATTTCTGACATCATATCTGATATATGAGTGTCATACTGTTTAGCCAACTCTATTTTTTCATTATCTAGCTTTTCATATTCTGTTTTTAAGTCAGACATTTTTGTATCATACTGTTTAGTTATTTCTAGTATGTGATTCTGAAGTTTATCACTTTCAGATTTCATGTCAGCCAATTTAACATCATACTGATTGTGAAGTTCATCCAAATTATTTTGAAGTTTTTCATTTTGCTGCTTGCTTTCTGACAATTGGTCATTAAGGGCACTCAGTTGCTTTTTCATATCGTTGCGCTCTTTAGACATTGACTCTACAGTTTCGTTCAGCTGAGTAATCTCATCCTCATGCACTTTTGACATTGTAGCCTCTTCACCTTCAATCTGTCCTTTCAAGTCTTCGTACATTCGTTTTGTTTTTGCAACAACTTCCGACATTTCTCCAATTTTATCTTCTAATTCCCTGACATACTTTTCCCTTTCTTTCAATTTCTCAATTTCATCATATATTTTCTTTTCTGATTCTTGCAGATTTTTATTCATCTCAAGTTTATCGGCTTCAAGTGATTGCACTTTTGCTTTAAATGCATCAAGTTCTTTAAGCTCTATTTGTAATGTCTCCATTTCTTCTGATAAGGTTTCAGCTTTGTCTTGAGCAAGCTGCAATATTACAGTTATGGATTCTCTTTCTCTTTCCAGAGCATCTTTATCTTCATATGCTTGGCTAAGGCGAGTCTTTAATGACTGTTTCTCTATAGAACTTTCACCTTTAGATGAATAAGCTGTATTAAGTTCTGTTTCAAGTCTACACTTTTCATCAATCATTTCTTTAACTCTTTCTTTTAAATGATTCACCTCATCAGCAAATGAACCACCCTTTTCATTCATTTTAAAAACCTCATCTTGCAAAGTATCCCTTTCCTTTAGCGCATCATTAAGGGAGGTCATCAAAAAATCGATTTCTTTCCTAAAATTCTGTTCCTGTTTTTCAGATTCATCAAGTTCGTGAATGACATGATCCTTTTCCTCTTTTAAAATAGCCATTAAATTATCCCATTCTGTCATCTTAGCATGCAATGTTTGCATTTCTGACCGTGCAATTTCCTTTTCTTCTTTCAATTCGTTTATTTCATATACATGATTTTCTTGTGTTTCCTCCAAATGCAACACTTCTTCCTCTTTAATCTCAATTTCATTTTCCAATTTCTCAATCATACTTTTAAGACTATTTTCCCTAGCCTCAAATTCTGTCATTTGATCAGAAGACTCCAGACTTTTACATTTTTCCTGTAGAATCTTCAGTTCTATTTCCAGTTCTTTTTCGTGCTTGTCAAGATCTTTAACTTGATTTTGTGTTTCCTGTAAAACGGTTTTCAAAATAGAATTCTTGTTTGTTTCACTATCCAGCTTTTCGTTCAATTGTGTAACAGATAACAATGCAACTTCCAATTCATTCTTCACAGATTTTATTTCACCCTCTAACTCAATGTTTGGATTACTATCAACATTTTTGTCAGGTTTATTATCCTTTTCTTGAAGTTCTGTCAATAGTTTTTCATTCTCTAATTTAATAGTCTCCAAATCTTGTACAATTTTGCTATTCTCATCTTTTAATAGATTGTATTCATCAGTCATGTTTCTTAGACTGTCTTTAAGTTCAATTAAGCTTTCAAGCTTTTCTTCCATGATTGTGTTATCTTTAACCAAAGATGTCACTTTTTCAGTCATTAAATCATTTTCATCCTCCATAGATTTTAGCTTTTCAGCGATGTGTTTCCTATCCAATGTCAGGGCATTTACTTTTTCCTGAAGACCCTGATTTTTCTCATTCAGCATTAACAAAGCTTCTTCGCTATTCTGTTTTTCTGATGACTGAGCATGAATCTTTTCCATAAGCTGGTCTCTGGCCTCTGTCAGAACTTTGATCTCTTCTTTAAGTGTCTGCAATACACAAATGTAAGGAGAATAATACACATAAATAACAAATACCTCACATTATTGGTAATACACAATGTATAATTAAAATTGTAAAACAAGAAAGTCATGATGGCTTTAAGTGCTCATTTGAAATGAAGGTACAACAAATATCAGACCTAGTGACCTGTTTTTTTAAAACTTCATATGACCAAGTTTTAAATCTGGCTTCTACATGGTCAAGAATCTGGCTTAGATATTGTTAAGACATTCTGATCATTCAGATTGAGTCATACATAAGGCATCTTAAAAGGTAACATTTTCTTAAATATTTAAATTGGTGAGCTAGTTTTTTGCAAAGATTCTAATTTGGCCCAGAAATTATAAATACAAACATTTTGACCAAGTTCATCAAGATTGAGTGTGTGGGTATTAGAGTGTTAACATGCGTTTTCTCAGATTTGACCTGATGCCCAAGTTTTTGGATGCACTTGAACCAAGTTCAAACATGACTGAGATATTAAATAGATTAACATTCTGACCAAGTTTCATCACGATGGAATTATCAATTTGGCTTCTAGAGTGGTACCTCGTTTTTCCTAAGATTGTCCAGATGACCAAATTTAAGACACACTTGACCCAGATTTGAACTTGCCTTAGATATTGTCCTGACCAACATTGGACAAAGACTGACAACATTTCTCATCTTATGCACAGGTGAGCAAAAAATTAAATCAAGAACAACAAGAAAATGACAGTAATTTTTTACAAGTAAGGTGATTTTTTGTAAGTAACTGTTTTTCACTTCTATAGGGTTTTTAACTTAAACAGGTTAACAATACGAATATTTTTTTTGCAGTCAAAGGCCACCACCCCAAACACAGACAGTGTAATTTCATTATTATATACAATAAACTGAGTAGTTAAGGAATACAAAGTCATATGATGCTTGGAATATATTTCACAAAAAACTATTCAGGAAACCTGAGTTTACCTTATTGTTTGCTGTGAGAGCGTTGGTTTCATCCTGGAGAACTTGCAAGGTTTGAATCATGGTCTCGTCTTTGCTTCGCAAGCATTCAATCTGGTCTTCTAGCTCCTTATAAAACAGAACTAGGTGGTCAGGGATTGCATGAAGAGAATTTTTGGGGGATATATGAGCCTTGTTCTGTGAAAACAGGGTTAAATGCATGTGTCCTAAAGTATCGTTACAGATGAGCATGTGCAGTCCATACAGACTAATCAGGGACGTCACTTTCCACTTTTATGAAATTTTTTGTTTAAAGAAAGCCTATTCTAAATGAAAATTCAGTCCAGACAGAAAGTGTCGTCAAGTCTATGCAGACTTCTAAGTCTAATCTGGTATGAAACCTATCACACATGCATAAAGACCATATTGCCCAGAACAAGCCTCATATACTCACAGTTGTTCATGACTTCCGAAAAATTGTCATAATGGAAAAAGAATGCCTAAGACTTCCAATGTCCAAAACTTCGACTGCATTAACAAGAGGATGCTTACAATTTAAAGATACCAAAGATAACATTTAACCTGTAAGAAAGAACAAACAACTACGTAGCCTGTACACCTGGACCAGAGAAAAATAATAGCCATACTGACTGACATGATTTATGCTTTTAAATTTTATTGCACATATTTATGTAATGCATTCATTTCCAAATATTATGAGCAAATTTTCACAAATGAAAGATCGGCATGGCGTAGTAGATATGGTGTCTGCCTAGCGACCGGGGGGTCATGGGTTCGATCCCCACTTAGTGACTATGCGAGCATTTTTTCAAAACACTAAGTACTGGTTCTACCCAAGAAACGGACTCAATAGTGTTTCAGTAAGCCTGAGGCTTTTGTTGCAATCAAGCTAAAATAAATAGGTTAAAACTAAATTAAAGGCCTGGAAGTTCAAACTTCCAGTTTAAAAGTCTTCACACATACCTTGTTTTTCTTCCTCAGACTCTGAAGCTGTTGCCCAAGGTCAGCTTTCTCTTTCTCAAGGGCAGACAACTTCTCCTCCTGATCACCAGCAGTGTTCTCAGCTGATTTAGTGTCACCTGAACCGGCCGGTCCGCCTTCTAATGCTGTGACTTTCTTTGTAAGCTCTATGGAGAAAATCAATAGGGGTCATCTGCCGGTCATGACCAATGTCCCTATGAAGTTTTGTGATCCCAGGCCTAAGTGTTCTTGAGTTATCATCCAGAAACCATTTTACTGCTTCAGATACTGTGACCTTGACCTTTGACCTAGTGACCTGAAAATCAATAGGGGTCATCTGCCGGTCATGACCAATGTCCCTATTAAGTTTAATGATCCCAGGCGTAAGCGTTCTTGAGTTATCATCCGGAAACCATTTTCCTATTTCCAGTCAACCATTTTACTGCTTCAGGTCACTGTGACCTTGACCTTTGACCTAGTGACCTGAAAATCAATAGGGGTCATCTGCCGGTCATGACCAATGTCCCTATGAAGTTTCATGATCCCAGGCATAAGCGTTCTTGAGTTATCATCCGGAAACCATTTTCCTATTTCCAGTCA
>VMBQ01002976.1:55814-90347 GCA_007657795.1 Dreissena rostriformis
TGTCACAAGATACGCCGGTTCTACTAAGTGACACCGTGACCTAGTTTTTGACCCAACATGACCCATATTCGAACTTGACCTAGATATTGTCTAGATCCTACTTCTGACAAAGTTTGGTGAAGATCGGATGAAAACTATTTGAATTAGAGAGCGGACACTGCTGTGGACACCCCCGCCGCCCGCCCGCCCGCCAAGGGTGAAACTATTATACGTCCCGTTTTGTAAAAACGGGCGTATAAAAATTGATTTTAGGTTGATGACAATGATAAACAGTTGCCTTTCTATAGTACCCATGCACAGTGAAAAACTCATGTACCTGTGGAAATCATGATTAGATTGAAGGAAAAATGAAACTTACCAATAAACATGTTGTTAAAAATAACTCGTTTCAAAAATCGCGAAAAAAATAAACCCGATGAAAATATCGCAAAATAAAACTGGATAAAAATATTGCATAAAAATATTGCATGTGTTAATCGGTTGCATGTCTCCAATCAGACCTGACTGATATATAATCTATATACTACCTCTGACCAAGTTTGGTGAATTCAACTTGAACTAGAGCTTTGTCACTGAATGTGACTTATACCCCCATACCACTTTGACGCAGGATAAAAAGTTGTTTAAAAGTTTCGGATGAATACAATTTGAATTAGAGTCCGGACAAAGTGGCGCCGTTGAAAATGCACTAATTGACCCTATGACCTAGTTCTTGACCCGACATGACCCATATTCGAACTTGACCTAGATATCAACTAGATGCAACTACTGACCAAGTTTGGTAAAGATCGGATGAATACAATTTGAATAAGAGTCCGGACAAAGTGGCGCTGTTGAAAATGGACTAATTGACCCTATGACCTAGTTTTTTACCTGGCATGACCCATATTCGAACTTGGCCTAGATATCAACTAGATGCAACTACTGACCAAGTTTGGTGAAGATAAGATTTATACAATTTGAATTAGAGTCCGGACAAAGTAAAATGCACTAATTGACCCTTTGACCTAGTTTTTGACCCAGCATGACCCATATTCGGACTTGACCTAGATATCAACTAGATGCAACTACTGACCAAGTTTGGTGAAGATCGGATGAATACAATTTGAATTAGAGTCCGGACAAAGTGGCGCCGTTGAAAATGCACTAATTGACCCTATGACCTAGTTTTTGACCCGGCATGACCCATATTCGAACTTGGCCTATATATCAACTAGATGCAACTGCTGACCAAGTTTGGTGAAGATCGGATGAATACAATTTGAAATAGAGTCCGGACAAAGTGGCCCCTTTGAAAATGCACTTATTGACCCTATGACCTAGTTTTTGACCCGGCATGACCCATATTCGAACTTGGCCTAGATATCAACTAGATGCAACTGCTGACCAAGTTTGGTGAAGATCGGATGAATACAATTTGAATTAGAGTCCGGACAAAGTGATGCCTTCCGCCCGCCGCCCGCCGCCCGCCCGCCGCCCGCCAAGGGGTTTCACATAATACGTCCCGTATTTTATACGGGCGTATAAAAATATTATTTTTTTTTAATTTTATTTTCTTAAAATCGGACCTTCATTTCTTTGCTTCATCTTTTGAAGGTTCACCATCTGTCTCTTCACAAACTTCAGCAGATCTTCCTTGGAAAGGCTCTCCAGCTGCACACAAGCAATGTTACAATTTTAAAATCAGACACATTATGGGAAAACAGGGCTTAATTAATTTGCGTGAATTGTTGTCCCATAGTCCGCACAGGCTAATCAGGGATGACGCTTTCTGTTTCTACGAAATTTTTCCTTGACAGGTAGTCTCTTTTAAACAAAAATCCAGTCTAGGTGGAAAGTGTCATCCCTGATTAGCCTGTGTGAATTGCTTGCTTTAAATGGTAAATTAAGATTACATATGTATAATGAAACTTGGTTTGTTAAAATGTGTTGGAATTATTTACAAAAATGCCTCTAACTTAGTCATTTTTGTCAAAATTTAGTTATCTCTTTTCAAAAGAAACGTTTTGGGCAGGGGTATTGGAAAATTGGCTCTAAAAAAATCACTGAGGAGCATCATTAGTACTTTTATGTTACACAAAGTACCTGCTACATGTATATCAACATAAATTAATTTAGAACAATGTTACGACTTCCTAAAATCTTTGAGGACAATATCAATAAAACATCAACAAATATACCATGACCACCAGTGCAGTTTTATCACAAACATCATAATTTCAATAACAATCATAGAACAAGAGACTTGCCACAATCAAATAAAAATTCATAAGTTAAACATAACAACTCATATTGGGTCATATAAAATCAATATAATACTGATGCATTGCAAAAGTAACAGTATTTCTATGGGTCTACCTTGGAAGGTGTCCTGCCAGCCTGAGCAGGGGATTCCTCTGCCTTTCCAGCATCCTATAAATAGACACAACAGGTTTTTTTTTGGCTGATTTTATAACCGTTATGTAGTCATATTCCTGATGGCAAAAAGTTTCTTTTTTTGTCCCAAACCAAGTTCCAAAGTACCCAATTGAGGGTTGACGTGTTTGGAAAAATGAATGACTTAGGCATGCAAATTAAGAAAAAAATAAATGAATTAAGACAATAGATTTTCCTTTAATACAAGCTCTTTATGTGTACAGCAGATTTTACCATGACTTTTTTTATTCATTTTTTTTTTATTTATAGGTATTAAGATATTTTTCATATGATTTTTACGCAGATAGGCACCTTATCTGGTCCTCTGTGGGTTTTGGTAAGCAAATTAAATGTAAAGACACACTTACCGCCATGACTTGTTTTTTCTTGGAATCCAACGAAGAACTATGATACGGCCATCGCAACCTGTTAATACATTCAAATTAAATTAAAACATTTTTTTCTGAAAATATGTACGTTTTATTTCAATTGAATCTTATTTCTTTTTTATATATAGCAATATTTTAACTCCAGAAACATTATCGGGAGAAAAATTCTTATTAACACACGCTTCTCTTTTATTTCAGGCAAGTGACCCAGTGCCCATAAAATACAGCACCATAAAGTCGTATCACATGACGTAAAAGACAACAAATGATTTAACTTAAAGCTATGGTCACTGCTTTGGAACGTACAAAACATTGTGGGTTGAAACTAGTCATTTTCTAATTGTAATGAGAAATGAGAACTCATTGTCTGTATCTTAATATTTTCCTATACAAAGTAAGAGTTCGTTCTAGATTTTGTATTGAGTATTTCAACAATTACATGTTTTCTTATAGTGAGACAGAATCATTCCAGTCTCATTGGGATTTTATTGTTTATTTTATCATTGTGGCATTGTCACCATATAGAGGATATGGTGTATGCCTAGCGACTGGGAGGTCAAGGGTTTGATCCCCAATGTGGAAGCATTCTGCAGATCTTCCTCAAAGACACCAAGTACTAGTTCTACCCAGGAAACGGACCCTAGAGCGTTTGAATAAGCCTTTGCAAAGATTGGCTTACGTTGCAATCGAGCTTAAATAAATTGGGTTAAACTAAACTACCACTGGTTCTAGATGTATTTGTCACCAGATTTTTTGATCTGAACGGACAAAAACACATGCATGGTGTCCTGGTGCATCATTTGCCTTAGATATTGGTAAACAAATGCTCAATTTCCTTCAATCCTTGTAGCATTTAAGGGCTTTATTTTGTCATAATCAAATCATAATCATGAAAAAATGAGTATGTGCTATGGTTACAATATCCATGTTATGCATTGTATCATATGCTTTTTTTAAACAGCTCTTTCGAAAAAAAATTATCTTCTAATTTTATGTTTTTTTTTTAAGTTTAATTTTCTCAAGACTGCAGTTGCAGTACAGTCAAGTTACCATTACTGGATCAGTAGCTTAATTAAGTTTTTCTGGTGAAAAGCAATAACTGTTTTAAGACTTCTATTACACCAGTTTGATTAAATATTACCTTTGCTTACTGTTTCAGCGAAGAGTCTTATTTTTAAATGCAGGCAAAAAGTTTTTGTGATACCCTTTTTACGCTGCAGAATTCATACATTAATGGATCAGTTGTAACCATAACGGATCACGTTATCGAAACCACTCAGGCGGCATCTTACACACTATTTTAACTGTTGAAACATGAACTGTGTTGTTAACAATGAGTAGGACTAAGTTACATTGCCAGTTATAAATTATATTTTTTTTTTTTTTTGTTATTAGTTGTTTTCTATATGTGATCTTGTATCTACACTTTGGTGTTCTTGTGTGAATTATCTGTTGAAAATCCTAAATAGATCGAAAAGATATGGGCATCTTATAAACCATGTGAATTGTTTGAATCAAATCAAATCATCGATATTGAACATGGAAAATAAATAAAACATTAAGATTGAGATCATTTATTGTAAGAATCAACAAGATTTGCATATATTTTCATATAATATATTATCAATACGCATATTATCACGCTTGATCCGTTATTGCTCTAACACTTCATTTCATTTAAGGTGTTGCAAAATCTTAAATACGAATCAAAACTGAAATGGACTTTTGCAGGCAGAAAAACTACTCAATGGCCTTTAAATTAATGCTTCAACTACTCAACTTCTTACTTTCCAACAGAGTTATAGCATCTGGAAACGAGACAGATGTCAACAAAGTCCTATATACATGTCAGCAAAACATACCGAAATGTTTGACAAAGAGTAGCTCCAATAACGACTCAATCAATGCGTTTTAAAGAACAGGCCTTGAACTTGAAAATGCTGTGTGCAAAATATCATCTAAAAATGTCAACAATTTATCGCGATACGCAGTCTTGAACATCAAAGTGATCTGCTATGGGTAATGATCCGGTAATGGTAACTTGAGTGACTGTACTGTCCATCCTGTTAAGATTTTGCCCATTTTTTTAGCAATTCAGATATTGGCGACGGGGTTATCAGATTTAACAATTAAAATGATGGGGCAATTGCACTTTACGGTACGCAACACCTCACTCAATACCTAATAATCCTTTTTATCCTATAGCGTATATTTCCTTAGTATAGGGGGCTACCGCCCCCAAACCCCCGCTTTGTCGATAGTGGTAAACAACTGCGTATCGGTAAAGTGCAATCTAGCTAAAATGATTAAACAGGCAACACAGTTATTACTTATCCAGTGTGTTTATCAAACTGATATCAATCCTTATCTTCCGCAGAAAGCTAACAGCAGGATCTGCACCTTTTAGAGTTATGGGAGCGAGAATGTTCTATGGAATTTAATCCCGACAAGTGTGGGATCCTAAGAATCCATAAAACACGAAAGCCTGTCATATTCCCCTGTAGGACAGGATACAAAACATGGAACTCAGGTCAACCGAACAGTCCAAATATTTAGGAGTCACCTTAGGTCAAAATCTCAATTGGGCCCCAAAGAAGCTGCTTACAAAACCTATGTCCGCCCCCAAGATGAATACTGTTCCACAGTCTGGGACCCCTGGCAGAAATACCTTATATACAAAACTGAAATGATCCAGAGATCAGCAGCCCGTTATATATAATACGGGCAAAAGCCCGCGTAGCATGCTTTGACCGTTTATAATACATAGCGAAATTTAGACAAAACAATACACAAAAAAATAACATTGTTATTGATACAACTGGATTTTTTTGCCACGCATCACCTATTTTCGCGATGCTATTTATCTCCCCTGAATACTTATCTTGTCCATGTTCTGCCTCCGCCGGTTTCCTTTTTCCCAGCATTCGCGGGTATAAGCCATAGACTGGTTCACTACATAAAGTGACAGTCTGAACCAAACACAATTTCAGTAAACATAACCTTTCTAAAATGTATTTCCCAAATCCTGATTTCTTTTGAATTTATTTGCTTTGATCTTTTCGATATCTTATTGTTATTATTATCCTTGTTACAATGTTTGTTTAAAAAAGTGATTTGTTTTAATCATTATAGTCGGCATCTGTATTCTCTGCGGTATTTTAATAACAACACCCTACTGTTTACTTGTTAGAATTCATGACGCATTTTCCATTCGCTCTCAGAAAGCAGTTTTACCTTTAACTCCCCGTTGAATATAACCGTTGACTATAATATACAACAGGTACAGGCTAATGTATCGACGATTTATATTGGATAACGCGAAGACCAATCGGAGCGTGGTTTATAACTAACGTGACGTTACAATGTTATGGTTAGCGCGCGGCATTTCCCATATTATTTTTTAAATCTCCTTATCATTCCGTTGATAACTAATATTTGTGAATTTTCACTTTTAAGTAACGCGAGGATTTCATGTATCGTGTAGTATTCATGTTGCATATGTATCATGAATCTTATTTGACTAGAACGAGCTTTTATTCTTACCTATTAGCTGTCAAATAGTTCGGGAAAATAAACCGGAAATGGTACGCGGTTACTTCCCCTGAAAAAATGGTCCAAATTTGGACCGTTTAGATTAGCCTGTACCGATCCCTATATAGAGAGTAACGATAGATAAGGGGAGGTAACCAATCTAGTTTTACCTGTGATCATGAGCAATATTCTGGTAAGTTGTGGTTGTTAACGTGTTATCCATCAGAAACCCTTTATTCACAAAATTTAACGATATTCCGATTCAACTTTTTAGAATTTTAGCTTATTTTTAACTTATTTACACCTCGTCTGCTCCCAATTTGCCCATATCCCGAAAGGTTACATATCACTATATAAAGTTAAGGCCTAAAACCACAAAATCTAACACAGTTGGATTTTCGTAACAAAATCTTTCATAACAAATCTTCAAGATTGTTAGAAATCAACTCTGCATCATTTATCAAATTTTAAGATTTTTGTTGGTTTTCTGTTTTAGAAGCTGTTCTGCCAAGAGCTGGGCATAACCACAACCATTCTATTGAGCAAAACTGACAGTTTTGGTTTCCAGAAATCAACAAAGGAGGGATTCCTGAAATATCAAAGTTTCCAAGCTATACACTACAGTTATTAGCTGTGGTGATCTTATTTATTTGTTCTGTTGGTTTACTTGGATGGGACATATGTGAACTTTAATTGAACTGAAAAGTCTATATCTGTCAATCTTTAAACAAAAGTCAGCTATGGCATTATAGGATCAGATGTGCAAACATTGTCAAAGGGTTGTTAAATTAAAAATTTGAAAGCAATTAACAAGAAGAAATACGAAGGGTTTCCATGCAAAATTAGTCTGTATATCAACCAGTGCCTGCCAATAAATGTCAAACTAGTAATACAAAACTAACCATAAGTATGTAAAAGCACTAAGTACCTGCTGTGATCATTTTTAGTAAGATAGTGTCATTCTAAAAGGTAGCAAATATCTTGTTTAGTTAAGGCATAAATGCCATTAATATGATTTCCTTTCTATTGTGTAATTAATAAATTGGTTGTTACTTGTTGTTCCATGATAAATGTTATATACGCTAGTACAAAACTAAAAATTGTTATTTTTTTTAAAGGTAATGAAATTTTATTTTATTGATTCCACATTTTTCATAAGATAACATCACTTCGTAAGTTCATATACGTAAATATTCTTGTAAGTTGATGACAGTGTTTTAGAATTGCTTAATGTGTTACTATTATTTTACGTGCAAATAAATTATGTGAAGTGTTTTGTATCTCAACACAATACCACATACCTTTTATATATATGTACTGAATATACTAACATCATCTACATTCTCCTGCTAGCGGCTAAGCCGTAAAGACAATGACTTACATATAAATAAGCTCATATGATTACTGATAATCTATGTTATGTTGTATGTGTTATTAGATTGTATAAATAACAAATATGGATGATATAACATTTTGTTTATTTGCATTCAAATCATAACTATATAGCTGCAATCTAAGTGTATGCAGTTTAGACTGTGATTTATCAATTGCTACAAAATGGCTAGTTTTTTTAGTGGCGACAAAATTTAAACTATTCAGCAATAGTTTGCGAAAGAAAATTAGAACCCTGCAAGAAACCTGTATTTATGAAATATTTTTAATGCATATCAAGTTTGCTGTCATTCAGTTCCACATAATTATACATTGATAATAAAAAAAAATCTTTCAGTCAAAATTGATTTGACACATCATATCATTTGGATTATGTTAAATCAGTGTATGCTAAAATCATCTGCTTTAGCAAGCTTTATGGTTGAATTGAGACATTTGGTGAAACAAACTGTTTCCTGGGTAGGACTAGTACNGTTGTCAATTAGTTGGTACTGTAAACATCTTTAATAGAGAATTTACCGATCCGTTTCAATACCATGAAATGCAAGTGTTTTCAATGTATATTTTAACATGTGATGCGCTTACTTTCTTAATTCGATGATCTTTAAAAGCGAAATCATTCGTTTTCGCTATCATTTTTTATAATGCATTTTTTTTTCATAATTTAAGTAGACTGCAGCTGCTGTTTTAAGATTGGCACACATAATAATATCTGGAAATATCTATGATTATGCTTTAGTTCACTATTGCACATCATCATGTGCGCAAAAATTACACTACACATACGTTTTTCCTTGAGCATATATAATTGTGTTGCTTTTTTAACGAGTAAATCTGTATTTATATTCTTCACTCTTGGAGCGTGTTTGTTTGTGTGTTTGATGTGTCATTGTTCTAAAATGATATTATGAGTATACATGCTACATGGTTATAGTTATATTAAATAAAAAGGAAAAAGGTTTCCTACTTTTGAACTAACATTGTTGATGTACACAACATGGGGAAATACACATGACTTTTAATGAAAGCAATGCATCGAAATTCATTCCTTAACAGTATCTTATTATGCGTTTAATACTATCGTGGATGGTGAGAAATTCAGCCTGCGAATGTTTGTAAACAACGATCATATATCTGACCCGCCTTAACAAATTCCGGTACACTGACAGTTCGGACAGAAGTTATCTATATCTTGTACTCCGATATATACTATCATAATTCATATCTGAAGATAACAATTATGTTCAGAGACTGGCATTTTTTGTTAAACTAATATAGTGATTACATGCTGCTAAGTAAAAACGCTACGCATGTCTTGTTGAAACAAATAGATCAATATAACATGAGTAACGCCCCTTAAACAAAACGGACGTGATTTGCAAAGTTTGCAACAACTGAATTTACTTTTCGCGTTTAGGAACAGTATGATTACTGGTTAGCTTAATTGATACGTGTTTATGTTTAATGTTACTTCGTATGTTTTGGCCTGTATTGAATAGACGAATAAATCACGAATTATCGGATGTAACACAAAATTATCTCTTAGTATGGTTTTGGAGTTGCATAAGTCCATTTTTTTGCTTCATCTATTAAATATTTATTCAAGTCTTGCTTTCTAATGACGTTTAACTTATCCACTGAGTAGAAGGGCTTCTAGGGCTGGTATCAGCGCTAGTAAATATGGGGGAATTTTTAATAGTTCTTAATATAATTGTGTGCAAACAGAAAGTTGCGTATGTCAATCCAGTAAACAGAGTCCTGATATATTTGCATACCGCTTGCTTAGTTATGACGTTGACACAACAAACATACATATTAATTTAGTTTCAACCTATTAATTTAGCTCGATTGCATCAAAAGCCTAAGGCTTATTTGAAACGCTCTCGAGTCCGTTTCCTGGACCTAGAACCAGTACTTGGTGTCTATGGGGGAGATCTAAAGAACGCTCACACAGTGGGGATCGAACCCATGACCTCCCGGTCGCTAGGCGGACACCATATCCTCTACGTCACGGCGACCTTAAAATATTAATTTGTTGTCGACGATTCTTATTTCGTTAAGTTGCACGCAGCGAATTACAAAATAACTAAGGCATCTAAGTCGAATTGTAAGTGAAAGGAAACGTAAAGCTGCATTTAGTAATATATGTCAGTCCAGCACAGGAAATTCGTTTGTCTTTAAGGATATACAGTTAGACATGATTTCGAGCAACACATTTTTTCACGAACCATCGTGAAACAAACTATGAAAACAATGGTATCATGTACCTAACTTGACCGGGTTAACTAGTTAAACAGTACGTATACGTTATGTATAATCACATGTCAGTACCTTTCCAATCAGAGCTAAGCTGGACTCACAGCCAGCCATACATATCCCCCCCAAGGGCTGGAATCAGACCTTTAGACAGATTATTCAATAATAATAAATTATTATTGAAACATGTTCAATACACATGTTTATGAAAAGCGGGTCATGACATATTTCTCGTTTTAAAATGAAATACAGAGCGGTTTATTTATTTGCAGGAAACCTTGAAAAACAGTAATACCTGTATAATTCTTTATTTCATATCACGTGACATACTTTTATTATTGCATTACCGTCAGTTAAAATCTAAAAAAAAACGGTATATACAGTGTATATATACTTACATAATAAAATAGATTTGTGTATACATTAAAGATTTAATTTTCATACTCCTGGGAGCGCTTTAGGACTATTTGACGATCAAGATAAAAAAATAATCTATTAGGATTTTACGGACGACTTTTTGTACTGGTATTTGAGAAACCAAAGTAACGTTAACATATAAACCTGTCGAGGTAACAAACTGTTGTATTATTGAATATTGTTTTCAACTGGAATGGCTGACGCACGTTTATTTGTATTATTGTTTGCTTTCTGCAGTCATGTGAACATGGTCCGGCACATACTTTGCTCATAAAATCCTTTCTTCTTCCATTTTAACCCTGCTTTTCGTTCCAGTAGGGCAGTTGTCAGTAACTGGCATAAACATGTGCACTTAATACTGGCTATCAATGTATCCCATGAAAAGGGTGTGCTGACCGCCGTTATATGACTGAATGCTGTTGAAAACGGCAAAAACCGAATCTTAATAGATTAATTAACTAAGTTAAGCATGCGCAGCTTTAATATACATATTAACAATTCCGATTTTGATAGTTTTGTTTTATATGAACCACCGACTGTATCCGTTGATAAGGTCATGTAGTCAGAATAAACAGCTCACTACATGTACGTAGCCAGAATGAATGGCTGGCTTAATAACGTCTAATTAACCGTATCTTTACAAGCCATGTACTATATTAGAACCACGAGGATAACCCGATCAACATAGCATCATTCTCTGATATGTATCTCCCATACACACATTAGATAGGACGAGTAATATAGTGATATATTCGTAAGGGCGGTAATACGAGTATATGCATACAGTCTGATAATTCACGAGATAAGCCGATGTATTTTGATGCACTGATGCAAGCAATAGGCACTTGTCAATAACAAAATCTGTCATAAGCTGACAAGGAGTCCGAATGGATGTTTGTTTTAAACATGTTAAATTTCGTCATTCTATTAACCAGAACAGAACAGAACAGAACAAATCGTTTATTTCACCCAAGTATACAAAATATACAATAAGGGCAATATAACAAAGCAAGATTATTTAATAAATTATAAACTATAAACTTCCGGTAATATTTACAATAGGGTTTTGCAAAAAAAACGTTATCAGTGGGATATGGAGAGGGGGTTGGGGGGTAACCACCGCGGAGTATAATATGTCATATTATTATTGGGTGGATTGAATCAAGGACCAAAGTCACTTGTGCAAACACAAAAGCATTGGTGTTCTCCTAATCATCAACGATGTTCCCAATCAAGCGAACATGAATTGTGATGTTGTGAAACAACTTTAAACTTTTGAGCAAAATTTGGGATCGCATATGAGGTATTTTGTAAATGTCAATTTCATTACAACTATACTACTTTAGACGCAATAAACATATGTAGACAAAAGTCTTGGGTTTTGATAAGTGTTTAATTGCACATTTTGCATTTCTAGAAAAAAAAGAGTTAAACAGTTTTAAATTGCTATAACAAGTAAAAACATGTTTTCCACTACTCTTTAAGAGGTAACACATGTTGATATTCTTAATACACGTTTACAAAATCTGATGTTGAAATAATACATGTATGTCGTTCCGTAATATTCAAGCCGTAGATAATACTCTTAACATAATAATAAAAAAAACAATCACAATACAATAAATATCCGACAGACACAATATGCAAGCATACCGCAATTTAAAATTTATTTAATAATTTATACATTCAAATATACATGCATTGAAGCACGAAGCTGTATTTTTTAATACTTGAAGTTCAACAAGACAACTCTAGAGTGTATCGAATTCTCATAGATTAAGATAGTTCATCACAATATTCCGACTGCGTATATTGATTGCAATTGACACCTGCTGATAGTAATTATGATAACACACATCGTTGTACAAGACATAAATTGGATTTGTCCAAATTGTTTGTATTTATTGGAAAGTGTGTTAGTGGTGGGTGATACCCGATACGAATGCATACGGAATTGAACTCTGAATATAAGATTGTGGTTTGCAATCTTGACATACATTGCCCATCCACACTTATAAGATAGCGCGAAGAGGGACAGAAATGAACATTTTGGACATTAATAATGTTAATAATAGTTCAGCAAGAATTTGATTTATATATGTTTGGTAATTAACGCTTTGCATGCTGGGTAATTTGTCGTCTGCTAAAATGTCATCTGCTGAATTTCTAAAATTAGCATTTTCTTCGATTTTTTTCCAAGAATACTATCAGAAAAGCAAACAGTTTGGATCCTGATGAGACGCCACGTTTTGTGGCGTCTCATCTGGATCCAAACTGTTTGCAAAAACCTTCAAAATCCGGTTCCAGCACTCAAATGGTTAATAGTTTTTGTTAATCGCATATAAAAATGTTTTGCTGTGCTGACAGCCACAATGATTTTCGGTAGTGTGTTTAATATAATTGTATGCATGAAATTAACGACAACGTTTCTTTCATATAAATCAGCGTTATCCCTTGTATTTACTTTTCTTCTGCTATTACTTTTATTGATACTTTTAGTTGACGCTAACTTAATAATCGCGATATCTATACACTTGCGTTTTACAATTGGTATTGCTTAACGACTTTGTAATTGAAAATTAAAATTAAAATTAATGTATGATAGCTTCTCGAATAAAAGAGGTAAATAAGCAACAAACAACTTATAATTACACAAAACATGTCAAAATACTCCAAACAAGCGTAAGCAGTGGTACACATGTAACTAAAATGTACTTTTATTTCTAGGGGCATCCGTTATAAAATCAAATCATAACTTCTGTGAGGCTCTATAAAAAATATCAGAACACTTACCAATAAAACACATACGAAACAAATATAACTTCATCTGATATTTGCCAAATTATAGGTGAGTCGAATTGCGTCAATGGCTAAGTTGGTTTGCCTGTAGTGAAACAGCCAATCAAAACTTTCAAACACAGGGCAAACAAACAAACCAATTTATTATGAATTTTAAACAACTGCCAGCATAAAAAGGGTTAGTGATTTTATTGGAAAAAACGTCAAGTGCGATGCAATCTTTATCAACATGTGTGCAAGATATCTAGCACTCGGCAACTGGGGAGATATATCACTTTCCTGATAACAGGTATTTCGATAAGTTCAGTCAGAAGAAATATGGCAAAATAACCAGGTAATATCAACCAGGTAATAATAACCAGGTAATTGTGTACGATTTTCGATCGGGTACCGTACGGCTTGTATCTCGATTTGATATAATTTAGTATGTAGATAAAGTATCATAACGTAAACATTGCATTGAAGTATAGGCTATAGTTAAGGGTCTATAGATGTGTTTGGTCCTGGATTTCGTTTGAAAGTGTCAATTAATATTTTTTTTTGCATTAATTCAAATGCATCCACACATATAAAAGTTCACCAATACGACAAGATATGTTTTATGCATGTGAGTGAATTCTCTAAACCAATATAAAATATCGTGTATCGATAGAATGTTTGCTTTACTGTTAGAGATACACTTTCAAAATATACAACAATACAGAAATATCTTCACATATTATTATCTCTGTCCAGAGAGATTTCTTCTCACGGCGGTACTTTATCACAGTGTCCAACTCATACATACACGTAAATGGTCGCGTACTGACAATCTGATTAAAATCATTCCCTACTCTGACGCTTCTATGATATTCGCTAAACAATCAAATTGTCGCCATCAAGCCACTTTGGTATACGTTAATGTGCATTCAGTAAGAATTAAAGCGAAACTTCCTTATGTAACTAGATTGGTTTTACAAAGGACACGTGCAATGTATCTGAAACTCTTTTTTCGATGTCGTCTGATCCTTTCAGCTTCAATTAATTATTCGAACGATATTTGTTTAATTTAAATGAGATTGCGAAACGATGAATATAATAGTTTCCGAACTGGAAACGACTTAAACCGATTGAGGCGTATCTCAATTAAGTGTACTTATTTGAACTCACGAAACTCGTTAAAAACGCCTGCAATCAAAACCGAATGCAAACATATGAAACAATACAACCGTTTAATTTATCCAAATACAAGTGTGCAAGGTAAATGTTTTCGAGCTTTTAAACATACGCATTGATTCGTTTTACACAGGCCAAATTTGAAAGCGAAAAACGGTAGTATGCTTTATATAACGTGACATCTATGGAACGCCCTTAGGATAGGCATTGTTGAAAGTTGTGATAAATAAGTACACTAGTCGAGCCTCATCATGCGAAAACGGATCTTATACCAAATGCGGCCAGCGTGGCTCCAGCCCTGCCTGCGCAATCGCGCAGTCTGTCAGGGTAGCTCCTTACCAGACTGGGCTTCTGCGCAGGCTGGTCTGGAGCTACGCTGGTCGCATATGGCATAAGACTCATTTCCGCGTGATGCTAGAGTCAATGTGCTCATAGTTTACGGAAAATTCATTGAGAAAAATAAATCAATCTGTAATCTAGTCATACTTTAAAAAGTATTAACTTAAATATGATATAATTTCATTGTTTTTATATATTTGTAAATGTACAGGGCAGAATTATTAAGCATCGATGCTTTAACAAAGGTAAATCGTATATACATTAGATTTAAATGTGTCCAATAATCGATCGTCTGCACCGTCGCATTAGCGGTTTAATTATTTTTTAAAAATAAGCTCACGTGCATGTTGTTTGTGATTTCACAACAAAAACATGGTACTATTGGTTATTTTATATCAGAGGGAATTAAGTATTCAACGAAATATGGAGAGGAGTTTAAAATTGGCATGGCATTTATTGTACCGGCCCGACATATGAATCATATAGTCTGCTCATTGTAGACAGTCTTAGGTTGACTGGCTAGACTAATTATAGTTTATAATAAAGTAAATAGCCCGAGCATGATAAGTGCATGTGGGTTTTAATCTAAGAATCGGAATGCGTTTTGGTGAACATCCCTCTGACAGATCACTCGATAGGCCGTTCATCGCGCCATGCATCCGTTGATCCTTAAATCACATATTAGGAACTCAATTAATCCTAAAATACAAACTACGTTTTATTGTTATGGACTTGTATCACATGAACATGCACACATTAACAAAGTAATTGAGCTCACGTTAGTCTGAATGACAATACAAAATAATATCAATTAAAGTCAGGTCCGTTTTTTTCTTCATGTACAATTGCAGTGATAAACAGTATTCAATAAGTATTGAGATATCAGCTATTGTAATGATATTATAATTTGTGTTGGTATGTGTTAATGGCGGCGTAAAGGCAGGTATGTATAAGAAAGGCACGGTTTATCAAAGCTAGAATCAAAAGTAATTCACCAAACAATTGAAATATATAGTTCCCTTGACTAATATCAGTCTTTGAAAAAAACATATGAAATTAAAAAATGAGCGAAGTAACACATTATAATATATGTATAATAATGAATTTTATTTTACTTTTTACGTATACCATCCCTACTGTATTTGAATTGTTGATGTGTGCATATCTCCTCCAAGTTTGTTACAATGTAAATAAACAATTTGATGATGGCTTTAAACTCGACGATGCTCATGTATAGGTTAAGGGTTTCGACAAGCATGTACCTTAAATGCAATAAGACAAAATACCAAAATCTTGTTTGGAAAAATTATATGCTTATAGACCAGCTGGCTTCATTATTTTGCCCATGCATATCGAAGTAAACTCCTGTCGTATCGCATGATTTGATTCAGCTATACAAATCATAAAAAATAGGGAAGAAGCAAAATACTGCAAAAGCAATATATAACAAAGTGATGAATAACAAAGTGATAAATATCGAAGCGATTAATAACAAATTGATTAATAACTATGTGATTAATAACAAAACGATTCAATCAATAACAATGTGATTTATAACAAAGCCATTAATACAAATGTGAATAATAACAAAGCGATTGATAACAATGTGATTAATAACAAAGCGGTGGATATCAAATTGATTAATAAAAATGGAATTAATAACAACGCGATTGAAAAGAAAAATTATAAATAACAAAAGCAATTGCTAAATAAGCGATTAATGACAATGTGATTAATAACAAATCGATTAATAACAATGTGATTAATAACAAAGCGGTGAATAACAAAGCGGCGAATAACACATTGATAAATAACAATGTGATTAATAAAGAAGCGATTGTTAAAAAACGATTAATAACAGAGCGATGAAAAACGAAACAATGAATAGCATAGCGATAAATAAAAAATAATTTGAAGTGTAAATTAAACTTATTCTGTAAAAGAAATATGTCGGTTTTAAATCACAATATCAGGCAAACATAAAATGCATATGGATTGACATGCATGTATGCTCAAAACGTGTTCATGCAACTATAGAGTACTAATCGAATTGTTTATGTTTAAACACAAAACATTTTCCTTTTTTCTATATGTTTTCTATAAATGGTTAAACTATTCATATTATTATAAACCGTAATGTAAAAATCGTAGCTCCTTCGTCATAGTTTTAGGCTACGAATCTTTCTTTATACTATCTGTGCATCATAAATCTTATTGGGAAGTGCTAAAAGTTTCATTGTGCACTCAAATGGTACATAAAACTAAATAACAAATACACGTGTATGTTTAAATCGCCCACCATTTACCCACTTAACACTGGAATATAAACGTTCTACACTTTTTTTTAATATTAAATCTTACTGTCACATAATGTCAGAAAGATCAAATTGGCCTTTTTTCACTTACAATTGCTTATGATCTAATATTAATTTGTATAAACAGCCGAAATGTGCTTTCATTCCGAACATAATATATGTTCAGTTTACGTTAGTCGGACTAGATCAGTTCGTAGAATTCTGATCAATAAATACGATAATCATGGTTTCGATCCTCGGATCGGCCACATTTCTTTTGTTGGGATTGTAATGCAATCCTTTCTACGGCCACATTGCTTGTGTGGGGATTGGTCATGCAATCCTTTCTACGGCCACATTGCTTGTGTGAGATTGGTAATGCAATCCTTTCTACGACCACATTGCTTGTGTGAGATTGGTCATGCAATCCTTTCTACGGCCTCATTTCTTGTGTGGGGATTGGTCATGCAATCCTTTCTACGGCGTCATTGATTGTGTGGGGATTGGTCATGCAATCCTTTCTACGACCACAGTGCTTGTGTGGGGATTGGTCATGCAATCCTTTCTACGACCACAGTGCTTGTGTGGGGATTTGTCATGCAATCCTTTCTACGACCACAGTGCTTGTGTGGGGATTTGTCATGCAATCATTTCTACGACCACAGTCCTTGTGTGGGGATTTGTCATGCAATCATTTCTACGACCACAGTCCTTGTGTGGGGATTTGTCATGCAATCATTTCTACGACCACAGTGCTTGTGTGGGGATTTGTCATGCAATCCTTTGTACTGTCACATTGCTTGTGTGGGGATTTGTCATGCAATCCTTTGTACGGTCACATTGCTTGTGTGGGGATTTGTCATGCAATCCTTTGTACGGTCACATTGCTTGTTTGTGGATTGGTCATGCAATCCTTTATACGGCCATCATGTGTGTGTAATTCAAACTACATTATGGGCGGACCAGCCTCTGCAGGGGAAAACATTTAGTTTTGAGCCAAATAGGTCAAATTTACCCCAACTGCTCGGGTTTTCACTCAAGAATGTTTTAGTTTTAATACAAATACACCAGTGCACGATGGTCAATGAGATATTTCACAACTCGTACGTCCGACGAAGATATAGAGTATCTTACTAATTAATATTTATTTCAGTAACATTTAGTATTCTCCAAGAAACATTGAATAATGTTGCAAAAAGCATTACTAAACTGAGACAGTAAACTTTTTATTTACAAGACGGTCAATAAAAACTATAAGTTGATCCTTCGATACGTTTTATCTAAATTCAGGTGCATTAGTCGTTCAAAGATTAAAGCATTAAACATTAAGTTGTTTTTTTTAACATTTACAATATGTTACTGACAAAGAATGAAAAAAGCATCGTTTCAACAACCAAAATAACTGTCTAACCTAAGAACGGTCAACATAGAATCAATTTGATTCATCCTAATGAATGTATCAATTTATGTTATATACATTTACATTTCCAGCTGGTAAACCATCAATCGAACTGGAAATTCGTTCTGAAAAGATTCACCAAAAGTGATTTGTATCCATATAGTAAATTATAAAACTTGACGGAGCCATATGTATGCTTATATTTAAAAGGATACATAGGAGAGTGTTTGTATCAGAAAATATATAAATGAATTTAATATTGTTATATTGTTTGTAAAGAGCGACTGCAGATTTCATGTGTGTCTGCAGTTTGGTATATCTGTCAAGATTAGTTTAAAGGGTGTGTGAAATACTTTATCGCATCATACCAATTGTTTTCAGTGGCGATTATGAAAAGAATAAGCAGTTGTTTCTAAATTAGCTCCTAATGGCCCATTTCCAAGTTGGTATCTGTTAAGCGAAATGAACGATTGTTGTGAAAAGTTTAGGCTCTGTGTTTTATCATCGATGTGTAAATGTTTTAATTAAAGCGTTTGAATGTTAACCTTTGAATGTGGTTGCTCAATATACACGTATTTAATCAATCGTTTGATATTCTAATAAGCTTACTTACTTTGATACAAACATTAAGAAACAGTTGATGTGCCATTTACGAAACTATTAACGGTTCCAAAAGATCTTCTCTCTTCCAGTCTTCTATTCCTAAACTCATTTGTCGAGTTTATATCAAAGATTGTTGGATTTTGTAAATGGTATCAATAAATCCATCATCCGTTTAGATTGTTATGCATACACACACGACAACACTGTATTTTCGAAAATATTCGGAAATATCCAACATTTGAAGAGTGTAACAACGATAGCATTTTATCATTCTTTCCATTTATACATGAAGTACACATACTCAATGTTGGCATTTTCAGAAAACATAATGTATTGAATTGTCGGTTCCGAACACGGAACGTGCAATTTCTTTAAAATATAACAATTGTTTCTTTAAGAACAAAACCACGTTTCAAGAAGCTACCAGGCAAAGATTTTTCGTATTCGGCTGGTGACACTGTACGTGGCTATCGACAGATACTGGTTAATTATAATCGACACATTTTCAATACAGATTAAATTGAAATACAGAGAGGTTTAATTATGTGCAGGAAACCTTGAAAAACTGTAATACTTGTATAATACTTTCTTTCATATCACGTGACACACATTTTATTTTTTTATGGCATTACCGTCAGGTAAACTCTAAGAAGCGTTTTATATGTACACTTTAATACTTAAAAAGATTTTTGTATACATTGAAGGTTCAATTCTCATATTAATGTGAGCGCTTTATGAGTTTTTGACGCTCAATTTAATAATATGATACTAGGATGTAACGGACGATTTTATTAAGTATTAACTGGTGTTTGAGAAACAGAAGTAACGTAAGCATATAAACTTGTCGAGAAAACACGCTTTTTAATAATTGTTCTTTTTTCATCTGTTAGCTGACGCCAGTTTAATTGTATTATTGTTTATTATTGTTTGCTTTCTGCAGTCATGTGAACATGGCCCGGTCCCATAATTTATTTAGGTATTGATCATAAAATCCTTTATACGGCTTTTTTAACCCTACCTTTCGTTCAATTAGGGCAGATGTACTGGCATAAGTATTATAACTTAGTACAGGTTATCCATGTATACTATAAAAAGTGTGAGCTGACTGCCGTTATTACTGAATTTCTGTTGAAAACGACAAAATTGCAAATGGTATAGATAAACTAACTAAGTAAAGCATGTGCAGCTTTAATATACATTGATATTAAAAAGTCCGATAGTGAGCGTTTTGCTTTCTATGAATCATTGGCTGTATCCTTTGATAAGATCATGTAGTCAGAATAAACAGCTAACTACGTAGCCAGAATGACCTGCTGGCTTGATAACTTCTAATTAACCGTAACTTCATGAGCCATATACTATATTAGAACCACGAGGATAAAATGTACTATATTAGAACCACGAAGATAACATGTACTATATTAGAACCACGAGGATAACATGAACTATATTAGAACCACGAGGATAACATGTACTATATAAGAAGCACGAGGATAACATGTACTATATTAGAAGCACGAGGATAACATTTACTTTATTAGAACCACGAGGATAACATGTACTATATTAGAACCACGAGGATAACATGTACTATATTAGAACCACGAGGATAACATGTACTTTATTAGAACCACGAGGATAACATATACTATATTAGAACCACGAGGATAGCATGTACTATATTAGAAGCACGAAGATAACATGTACTTTATTAGAACCACGAGGATAATCCGATCAACATAGCAACATTCTCTGATATGTATCTCCCATGCACAGATGATATATGACGAACGATATAGTGATATATTCGTAAGAGCTGTAATACGAGTATGTGCATACATTCAGATACGTCAAGAGATAAGCCGATGTATTTGGATGCACTGACGTAAGCAATAGGCACTTGTCAAAAACAATATCTGTTAAAATGCAACAAGGTTTCCTGATGGATGTTTTGTTTAAACATGTTAAGTTTCGTCGTTCTATTAGCCATCAAGGAGTATTATATTTAATAGTATTATGGGGTGGACTGAATCAAGGACCACAGTCACTTATACAAACACAAAATCATTGGTTTTCTCCTAATCATCAGTGATTTCTTCTTATCAACGTGAATGGTGAATTTTTGAAAAACTTTAACCTTTAAGCAAAATTTGGGATTGCATTTGATATATGTGGTATTTTTGGTAAATTCCAATTTCATTAAAACTATTTCTACAAAAAGGTAAAACAGTATTCAATTGCTATAACAAGTTAATATATTTTTTTCAGTACTCATTAAGAAGTTACACGTTTCAACATTCTTAACAGAAGTTTATTTAATCTGATTTTGAAATAATGTATGAAAGTACTTCAGTAATATGCAAATCATAGAATAATAAACGTATTTAATATAATAAAAATAACACAATAACAATACAAAAATATCCGAAAGCAACAATATGCAAGCATACATCAACTTTCAATAGATTGTTTAAAATTATTACATACACATATGCATGTCTTGAAGCATGAAGCTGTGTATTCAATAACCTAATCAATGCTAGTAGTTCATCAAAACAAACTCTAGAGTTTATCGAATCAGGAAAGATTAAGATAGCTCATCACAATATTCCGACTGCGTGTATTGATTGTAATCGACACCTGCTGATGGTAATTATGATAACACACATCGTTGTACAAGACATAAATTGGTTCTGTCCAAATGTTTTGTATGTATAAGAAAGTGTGTTAGCGGGGGTTGATACTTGATATAAGTGCATTCCCCATTGAGCTATGTATATAAGATTGTGTATTGCAATTTTGACGTACATTGCCCATCCACTCTTTTAAGAAAGCGCGAAAAAGGACACAATTGAACTTTTTATATATTAAAACTGTTAATAATATTTCAGCAAGAATTTAATTTATATATGTTTGGTAGTTAATAGTACAGTAGACTCTGCCAATACCGGACTCTCCGAATACCGGAAATCTCCCGATTCCGGACGGTCGGGTCAGTCCCGTATTTTCCCCTTCTATTTCTTTGTTAAAAAATGTTGAATAAACCGGACTCTCTCTAAACCGGAAACCGGACGGATATCTCCTTGAATTTCGTCATTTTCAACGNGAGGATAACATGTACTATATTAGAACCACGAGGATAACATGTAATATATTAGAAGCACGAAGATAACATGTACTATATTAGAACCACGAGGATAATCCGATCAACATAACAACATTCTTTGATATGTATCTCCCATACACAGATCATATATGACGAACAATATAGTAATATATTCGTAAGGGCTGTAATACGAGTATGTGCATACATTCAGATACTTCCAGAGATAAGCCGATGTATTTGGATGCACTGGTATAAGCAATAGGCACTTGTCAATAACAATATCTGTTAAAATGAGACAAGGTTTCCTGATGGATGTTTTGTTTAAAAATGTTAAGTTTCGTCGTTCTATTAGACATCAAGGAGTATTATATATCATAGTATTATGGGGTGGACTGAATCAAGGACCACAGTCACTTATACAAACACAAAATCACTGGTTTTCTCCTAATCATCAGTGATTTCTCCTAATCAACGTGAATGGTGAATTTTTGAAAAACGTTAACCTTTAAGCGAAATATGGGATTGCATTTGAGGTATATGTTGTTTTTTTCGGTAAAGGCCAATTTCATTAAAACTATTTCTACAAAAAAGTAAAACAGTATTCAATTGCTATAACAAGTTAATATATTTTTTTTCCAGTACTCTTTAAGGAGTAACACGTTTCAACATTCTTAACAGAAGTTTATTTAATCTGATGTTGAAATAATGCATGAAAGTACTTCAGTAATATGCAAATCATAGAATAATAAACGTATTTAATATAATAAAAAATAACACAATAACAATAAAAAAATACCGAAAGCAACAATATGCAAGCATACATCAACTTTCAATAGATTGTTTAAAATTATTACATACACATATGCATGTATTGAAGCATGAACCTGTGTTATCAATAATCTAATCAATGCTACTAGTTCATCAAAACAAACTCTAGAGTTTATCGAATCAGGAAAGATTAAGATAGCTCATCACAATATTCCGACTGCGTATATTGATTGTAATCGACACCTGCTGATGGTAACTATGATAACACACATAGTTGTACAAGACATAAATTGGTTCTGTCCAAATGTTTTGTATGTATTGGAAAGTGTGTTAGCGGGGGTTGATACTTGATATAAGTGCATTCACCATTGAGCTATGTATATAAGATTGTGGTTTGTAATTTTGACGTACATTGCCCATCCACTCTTATAAGAAAGCGCGAAAAGGGACACAATTGAACTTTTTAGATATTAAAACTGTTAATATTATTTCAGCAAGAATTTAATTTATATATGTTTGGTAGTTAATAGTATTTGTTAATCACATATTAACATGTTTTTCTGCACTGACATCCACCATGATTGTCGCTAGTGTGTGAATTATTATTGTATGCATGGAAATTTAAGACAAAGGCAATTTTAAAAAAGTTAGCATTATTTCCAGTACGTAATGATCTGCTATTTCATTTGTTGATAATTGACGCTGACGTTAACTTTATAATCGCCAAGTCTATGCACTTGAGTTTTACCATTGGTATCGGTTAATGACTATGACTCAAAATGTGCTAGTAGTAAAGGCGAATGCTGAACCGTCAACAAATTTATGCACAACTTGCGATCGCATTTATTTCTTTGTCAAATCAACAACCAAATTCGGGAGTTTAGCATAAATGTGCACAGATTGGCTATAATTTAAGTAGGAATAAAAAATGTAAAAAAACATTCCTCTTCTTCTAGCAAACAGTCCCCCAAAAGACGCGCTTGTGTTAGTAAATTACAAGTAACTTCACCTAAAGGCAGTCAGCCTCTCTCTATATATATATATACGCGTGCTCCCCTGATTGGAATTGCAGTCTTATTTGTTATATTTGAAACATCATGGCATACTATTTAATGTAATTGTTTGGGTTGTCGTGATTGATGTATTAAAAACATCCACATTGCATCAGCAAGAAGTCCGTTATTTTTAAGCAAGTGACGGATTTGTAACAATAAAGTCAAAGTTATGCCCAGTGTTAATATATATATGCTATTACAATTTCTTTGTATTTTAGGATTATTTTACATTAGTTACAGATGTCCACATTTGTTATCGCAGCTGTTTTAAATCATAGGCTCGATGAGGCTACGTTGCACATATAAAATACTTAGCAATCAGAAACATACAAACATAATATTATTTCATCTGTTATTTGCCAAATTACAGGAGAGTTATTGCGCAATTGGCTAACCATATTTGCCTGTTGTTACACGGCAAATCAAACGTGTCAAGCATGGGACAAACAAATAAAACAATTAATTGTTGTTTCGATTTTAAACTGAAATTACAGGTAACTGCCAACATAACAGTCTTTAGTGAGTTTATTTGAAAAACGTCAGGCGCGATGTAATCTTTATCAACATGTGTGCAAGATATCTAGCACTCGGAAACTTGGCAGATAATTTCAGTCAGACGAAAAATGCCAAAATAACCAAGTTATAATAACCAGGTAATTGGATACGATTCGTGATCGGTTACCGTCCGCTTTGTACCTCGATTTGATATAATGTAGGATGTATATAAAATATAATAACGTGAACATTGCGTTAAAGCAAAGGCTTAAGTAAAAGATGTATGGGTGTGTTTGGTTGTGGATTTTGCTGAAAGTGTCAATTAAGAGTTCATTTATTCAAATGCATCCATACTTATAAACGTTCATCAATACGACAAGATATGCTTATTTACGTTAGTGAATTCTCTTGACAAGGAAGCAATATCGTGTATCGATTTTTTTCTTTACTGTTAGATAAACACTTTCAAAATAAAACCAATCAGTGATATATTCACATATTCTTATCTCCTTTCAGAGAGTGTTGACCGAGTCTTACTCATTCATTTACGTAAAAAAGAAGCGTACGAGCAATCTGAATAAAATAATGCCAAGTCTGGCGCTTCTACGTTATCTGCTCAACAATCAAATGTTCGCCTTCAAGCCCCTTTGGTATACGTTAATGTGCATTCGATAACATTAAAGCGTAACTTCCTTACGTAACGAGATTGGCTTAAACACGCACACGTGCGATTAAACTGAAAAACTGTCGGCAGATCCTTTCAGCTACACATAATTAAGAGAACGTTAGGATTTGGTTTTAAATGAGACTGCCTTTCGATGAATATACTAGTTTCTGAACTTGAAACGACTTAAACTGACAGAAGCGTATCTCAGTATGTAAAAGTTTATGGAATCAGTACACGCGTGCAGAACGTGCGCAAACGAAACCGCATGCAAATATATGAAATAATACAATCTTATAATTTATGCTTATTTACGAATGCCAGCCTAATGTTGTCGAGCTATAAACATGTATGCTTTAATTTGTTTTTCTAAAGCTAATTTGAAAGCGACAAGCGTGAGTATGCTAAACATATCGTTACATCAATGGAACGCAAAAGGGATAAGAATTGCTCAGAGTTTTCAAACATTAGTACACTATTATAACCGCGTTATGCGAACATTTGTCTTATGACATATGCGGCCAGCGTAGCTTCAACCCAGCTTGTTTCTTTATGGTTTCATGTTTTCATTAACGGACAGAGTAGCTCCTGACCAGACATCGTTTATGCGCAAGCTGGTCGGAAACTACTTTGTCCGAATATGTCATAAGACTCATTTTTGCATGACGCTACCCATTAAACGCATGTTACGCAATTTAACTCCAAAGTTAAAGTGTTAATATTTTAACAGAAATGGCTAGACTTTACTTCACAAGTACATAATTTCATTATATTCGTCCGTTTACTCTTGTACTGGGCAGATGTATTAAATATCGATGCTTCAACAAATGTCAATCGTATTTAAATTAGATTGAATTGTTTCCAATCACCGTTCTTCTACACCACGCATTAGCGTTTGGATGATTTAAAAAATTATTATCAGTTGCATGTTGTTTGTGATTTAACAGTGCGAACATGGCAATATTGGTTATTTTAGATAAATGGAAATTATTTATTCAACGAAAGGAGTTTAAACTTGGAATGTATTATAGCCTGTCGGAGACGGGCTAGACTGATTAGAGTTTATAATAAAGTTAATAGCCCGAGAATGATGTGTGCACGTGGGTTATATTCTTAGAATCAGAATGCGTTTTGGTGAACATCTCTCCGACAGATCACTCGATAGGCGGAACATTGCGACACGCAGATCACTCGATAGGCGGTACATCGCCCCATGCAGATCACTCGATAGGCGGTACATCGCGCCATGCATCCGTCGATCCTTAAATCACATTCGGAACTCATTAAATACCAAAGTACAAAGCAGGTTTTACAGTTATGGACTTGTGTCACGTGAACATGCGAACATTTACACAATATTTGAGCCCGCTTTAGTTTGAATTACGAATCATAATCATATCGATAAACTATTTCTGTTTATTCTTCGTGTAATCATACAGAAATAAACAGTATTCCCTGAGTTCTGAATAAAAGATCTTGCAATTATATGATAATTGGTGATGGTATATGTAATCTGACGGTTATATGTCAGAAAGGCACGGCTGTGGACTGCTTAATCCAGGAATACTTACCCAAACGATGGACATAGATCGTTCTGATATTAGTCCTTGAAAACAAACTGCTGAATCTGTATATGAAATTTAAAGGCAGACATATTCTCCTTTTCTTCTCTTTTTTCAATAAGCATGTGCTAATATAGTACCTGTTTGTGAAAGCGTATACCTTACCGGATATTTAATCTCATGGATAACATGCGATAAGGGTGTCGAACTTCCGATGTTAATTGGTTCAATTGCGATTGGACTACGCGAAGAATTGAGGTTTAAACCTGTTAACAGTAAGCCGAACCTCACATGAAGCTCAGAATTAATCACGAGACACATACGTGTAAATCAACATTTAATAATAATTTAAGAAGCGTCATTAGCTCGTTAAACGCCAACGAGATATAACGAGATATAACGAGATATAACACAATCATCTTAAACAGTAAAATGTGAGCAGACTCATTAGCGCACGCGCGCGAAAACCCAGGCCTCGTGCCAGATCGTGCTTCTTGAACTCTTGATGGGCCACGTGTTAAATGTACGTAAAATGTAAATAATATGAAAAGTGACTGAGTTTCTTCAAAATATTCCATAAAGTTGTGGAAGAATATGCTTTTAAAACCGTTGTAAATCTTATAATCACCTTTCATGCATGTTTACACTCATATCGCGTTTATATAGTATATGTCCGTAAAATAAATGATACGATGTTATATTCTTAGGACTGCTGTATTGTTTAATAACAGACATCGTTTGAGTATTTAAAATAGTGCGTATGAGTATAGTAAAATCAGGGGTATGGGGACCTTTCCAATCAGGTCTGCGCTGGACTAACAGTCAGTCATACATAATCAGAATTTTAGACAGGTGAAAACAGCGTTGATTTATACGCTCGATAATCAATATCGGCAAAGTATTTTCTTATCAAGAGACAATCCATCGAGGTTAACATAATTTAGCTAAGACTTCTTAATCATATTTGATATCATCCTAAATTAAACGTCAGGTTTCTAATGAAGTATGATAAAAGCCGGTGTCAGATCTTGCATGTATGCAATTCAGAAATCTATGCCAAGTCGTTCTTATTACGATTTAACAATTGATCAGCCGATTAGTTTCATATAAACGATCATGATCAAAACTTATATCAAAACAATATTAAGAATACAGACGTGTTCGTGGTATTTGCCCGTTTACATGGCTTTTACCTCAATAATCCTAACGCAATTCCAACAGGGCGAACACGGGGGCAGAGTATTCAATTATTTGTCCGGAGTAACATCATTTGCGGTGAAACAAATACACATGTGATAAGTGGCGACATATATTAAAACTTAAACACTTATAAATTAACTCAATAATGATACAAAAAAACGAAATCATACCGTCTTTTAAGCCGCAACACTGGAACTGTGTAAGGTTTGGGGAAGTGGATTAGAATCAATCATCCGGGTAAAGGCCGCGGTTTATTGAATACGTTAAGTGTGAAATTAAGCGTTATTATTTGTTTGAAATCCATTCTTGTGTATTTGTGTAATTGAATTGCTTTTCTTTTTTGATAGGACATGTGAGTCATATGCGCTAAAGTTCTCCATTTCAATTTCTATAGACGAATTGCATAATACTTATTGTATGAAAATGTATGCAAACTATAAAAAAAAACTGTTGCAAGAGATTGAGACTTTTCAAGCACGCTTGCAGCGAATAAAACGATTTTTAATTGACATTAACGTATATTGGAAGTCTTGGTGAATCTATCTGTGTAATTGTA
Organism: Dreissena rostriformis; assembly: GCA_007657795.1. Lineage (NCBI taxonomy): Eukaryota > Metazoa > Mollusca > Bivalvia > Myida > Dreissenidae > Dreissena > Dreissena rostriformis. The sequence goes on from VMBQ01002976.1 coordinate 84,210, forward strand.
CCCACATGTCGTAATTGTTTTCCGATGAGCAATGCGCGCAATGAAAATATAGAGCATTAACATTGTAGGTTTATATAGCTTTGATATGCACTGCTTTATTCAACTATATGGAAAGCTGTTACACTGCTACCAATGAACGGGTTCTCTAACTGGCGCAAACAATGAGTTTCACTGCGCATACGTAAAGATTAGAATAACATATATGGGTGTGCTATGTGTGTGCAGTATATGGCAGGCAGACAGACAGACAGACAGTTTATTCAGACTTATACACAAGTACATCGTCTTCATACATAATGATACATATTATTTTCTGTCACGTAACTAGGTATTACAAATTAACATTATATAATATAAATAGACATGTAGGAATACAAATACAAATCAACTATCAAAGCGGTAATGCAACTTATTGAACAGTATTATTTAGAATCGTATTTCTTATAACAAGAGCTTCTTTTATATATTTACATACATTATATTATCCAGATAAATGGACAGAAGGGGTTATAATCCCTTTGCATAAAAAAGGTTTAGTTAATGATGTAAATAACTATAGAGTGATTACCTTAGTAATCTGTTACTCAAAATTATTAATACAATCACTGCCCGATGATTTATTACGTTTTACATGTTTAATCGCATTGCGAACTTCTTAACAGATATAAACAAGTCAAGTTCAGAAAATGACGAATTTTCTAAGTTTAAATCATAATTTAAGCAGAAATCCTCTGCTTCAATATTACAAACATTAGATATATTATAACTTGGGTTTTCAAAACAAATTGTAAATTCTTCTAAAGATATTGTAATTTTAATAACTCTATTTTTAGATTTGAAAAAAACGCCTAAAGTCCCTTGGTTTGTGTTTTCTTAAATTTTCAATCTCAATAATTTGTTGCCTATAACAACATGCTTTCTTCTTTCGAACTAAGACCTTATATATCCTCTTACAGGTACATAAATGTTCTCTATTTATATCAGTTTTACTTGAGTTAAAAATACGTAGAGCGTCGTGGTACACATTTCGTGCAGTATCGCACTCGTTATCAAACCAGTCTGCATTCTTTATACAGCTATTTACATTAAAACAAGGGTGAGTGTTATTAACATATGTTTTACTAAATGACGGGTCCGCAACACTGCGAATGGTTTCAGTAAATCTATTCAAAACATTCATTGCCGTTCTANCCCATATTACCACAGGTTCCCCTTTCCCCAGTACATACATGTAACACTGGGTCCCATATTACCACAATTACCCCTTTCCCCAGTACATACATGTGACACTGGGTTCCATATTACCACAAGTACCCCTTTGCCAAATACCTACAGGTGACACTGGGTCCAATATTATCACATGTACCCCTTTCCCCAATACATACATGTGACACTGGGTCCCATATTACCATAAGTATCCCTTTTCCCAATACTTACATGTGACACTGGGTCCCATATTACCACAGGTACCCCTTTCCCCAATACATACATGTGGCACTGGGTCCCATATTACCACAAGTACCCCTTTCCCAAATACCTACAGATGACAATTTATTATCATATCATTTAACAACTTTTTCACATTCGATACCCAATTTTTATACCCTGTATCACAATCATTTATCTCCTGGTTATACAGTTATACACAGTTTTTATGATAATATTTTCACTATTAACAACTTTAAGCCAATATTTGACAATACGTAAATATCTATTTGAATACTGTGGGTGTCTACCTAATTCACCATACACCGTTGCATTACATGTATTGCATTTAACATTTAACAACCTTTTACAAAATTATAAATGAATGCGTTCAATATCTTTGAATTTTTTAAAACCCCATATCTCTGATGCATAATTTAAAATAGAGCCATCAAAAGGCATCAAACAATTGACACAATATTCTAGGTTTAAGATCATACTGTTTGCATTTATAAAGTAAAGTATTCATAGCCTTAAGAGCTTTACCTAATTACTGCTCCTGGTTTAATATAAAACTACCAGTATAGTTAATAACAGTACCCAGATAGTTAAAATTGTCGACGACTTTTATAGTTTTCCCATTATATGCCCATATCTCATCTCGATAAATAAACTGAGGCCCTTATAGGGGTGTTATCTGGACAGTAATCGTCATCATCGTATACAGTATTAATGTTATCAGGTACAATGTAATCGAATCGTATTGCCAACTTTAATATTGAGGTCACCGGCAACAAAAACTTTACCAAATTCAGAAAAAAAGTTATATCGTTTTCTAAAATTTCAAATAAATCAATAATATATGGAAATTGTTTTGTTTTGTCTGTAAAGCACATTTGAACGGCAATAAACTATTTCGGTAACACAGATGATTTACTGTTATATGCATCTACATAATATAATAACAGTTATACAATAGATACTATAGATTAGCAATCGTTCTCGGCACCTATATGCTAAACGTTTAGTTTCAGTTAATATGTGCGAAGCTTATAAACATCGTATCAATTCATGTGTTATACATGCCCTAAATATATTTAGGCAAACATTTAAGTTAAGTTTTATAATGCTCGAATAAAGCTATGGGTTGAAGCGGATTACTTTTTCCATGACGTCATTTTGTCGTGGTTTAGTAAGTCACTTTTTATATCGAAAATGCGTGTCAATTGATTTCAAACTTCAACAACATAAACAAGATAATAAATAAGATTTTTTAAAGAAAAATAAGTAAAAAGAATTTGCCAAACAATTCAATGTAGCCGAAGCAATTTTGAAATTAAATATATTATTGTAATTCTTGTTGAAACTATGAAATTATGTTATGGTTTGTATTAAAATGACAATATTAAGGATACATTGTATTTTGGAATTTGTTTTGAATGATTATTATAGCAAAATTATAGCTTTATATAAATATATATATATAAATATTTACCTAAGAAGTGAATTAAATAATATTATCCGATTTCGTTTCCCTTCACAAGTTTTTGATATTTGATTTGAATGAGATGTTATGCGGTTGATTTTATTAACACTTGCTTTGTGTATAACTGTCTGTCATGTGAGAGCTGTGGAGCTTTTTTAAACCGGTTTAAATACCCCCCCCCCCCGCAATGCTTAGCAATGCTAGTCCAGTGTGTGCATTTATTGCTTGTATTTGTTCTGTGTGTAGTGACGCCCAACTTTTGACGAGTGATTGGATTAACAATCAAACATTTCTGATTTCCAACATTATGTTATCGATGAGAAAAAATTAATAATTGGAAATAAAATGATTTAATGACATTATAATCATTCCGATCATGTATTTCTACGGCTTAGACGGAGGAAATTTATCAAATTCTTGCCATTGTCATTACAACGAATAGATAGCGATGAATACTAGCCATTGAGTTTCCGAGCAATTAACAATCATTTAGACCCGAAACAAAATTGTTCTCCTACCAAATAAAAAAACACTGTTTAAAAGAAAAGTGTAACATCACAGAGGTAAACAGGTGTGTGTAAATTTGAATAATATAAATTACGTTTTTTTAATACTTTTTTTTACAATTAATGTCTTATCGGTACACATAAATACAAATGTATTTCTGCTATTTTTACTTTTATGTTCATTATATTCGATATATGCCGATTTCGGCGATTGTTGTTCTAACTTAAATCGTTTCAGTTTGTCAAAAATGTTTTTCTAGCAATTAAAATAAATTAAATGCCCTTACTGCATTTCCCTTTGTACACATATTAACATATATTATATTAAATCTGAACATGGCACATGCATACTTATTGATGATATTGTTCACAACACATACGTCCGAATAATAGATATATTATCTAACTGATTAATATGTTTTTCAGTAACATTTAATAATGTTCATGACACACTGAATGATTTTACCAAAACAGCAGTATAATACTGAGACAGTAATCTTATTCTTAACAAGACGGTAAATGAATTTTTTTTTTTAGATCCTTCTTAATCTAAATTCATGTGCATGGGTTCCGTTCAAACATTAAAGCATTAAACATTAACGTAGTGACCTTCATGGGATGCAGACGTTTTTTTTTCTAACTGTGAAATGAAATGGATTGAAATGGATTTGAATTCGGAATATTGTGGAAATATATATATCTGAAACATGTAGTGCCTGATTCTGGAATTATATGTTTAAAGAAAACGAATTCTGTATAAAATAATTATGTATTGATCGATGATTATTGAGAATACACAGTACAACATGTACACTACAAATTTCGCGTACTAGTGAACAGCGAATCTCCAATATGCCTATTGTAATTGCGGGTAGCAAAAGTCTTATTGAATAGGCATCGCAAATTAGCGTTGATTGTACCTGATTGTACCTGATTGCGGACACAGTGTAGCGTGACGGAGTATCGTTATCGTGCCAATCAATGGGCAAACGCAAACATTTCTTAAGACGGTCAAGTAGCTCCTCTGCCAAGGAGGAAACCGTAAAAAGACACGAATCCAAGTATGACGCTAACCTGAGTGTGAGCAGCTCCATATCCGCTGCAAACGGTGTGTTGTACGAGGATGTTCAAGCAACGGACGCGCACGTTGCGACATTAACTATGGCAACCAGATTTCAGACGGACAACATCGCGGCATTCAAGGAATCATTGAAAGAAGTTTCTTCTTCAATTAGCAAAATAGTAAGCAACCTTTGAAGGACTGATACGTATGCTTGATAGCAAGTTAGATAAACTAAAGCCTGATCTTACTACTTCGATTGACGGGAAAATTAATTCTCTCCTAGATGACCTAGCCATGAGTATTAGTAGAGAGGGCAAAAGAGTTGATCAATTATTCACAACAATCCAGTCCCTACAGTCACGTATGGAGGCCTTGGAAACTGGCTCGGGGAGGCAACCGGCAACTGATAGAGACACCAAAAAGACCGACACTACTCCATCTGGGCACCGGCGGTCGGGACTCGACGACCCGGATGGATGTGTGACTGTGAGCTGAATCGTGAGACAGGACGGAGAGGATCTTCTTACAAAGGCAAATGACATCATAAAGGCCCTAGGAAACGACGTCTTAGCTAGAAAACAAATCACGGGCGCAACACGTTTACGGTCGTACATTCATGACCGCCCACACCTGATAAAGATCTGCTTCCGGAATGTTGAAGACAAGATCCCCATGTTACGCAACAAATATCTACTTAAACATAATTCTCCGTACACGAATGTCTACATCAAAAGCAGCAAGTATATCGCTGAAAGGTTGATCGAACTAAATGCACGTACCCTACTTAAGTCAACTACCACAAGGAAGCAACTTCCCAGTAGACGCCAACGGTCGCATCCACCCACTGGAAAATACAGATCGCCATGATCAGCAATAGCCACAGCCCGATACAGAACCCAGGAGCCAGCCACAGAATCAGCACTATGATCCCTCACGCCCCGCGGGATCCATAGCATTAGCACATCGTAACGTATGCGGATGGACTCAGAGTAATAGTGCTTTACGTGAACATATCATACGTGCGATAGACGCTGATATAACATCCATCAGTGAAACCCACTTAAGTGCTCATTTTTTGATAGATATTAACGACTATATATGGTTTGGTTATAACAGGCCTGCTCCAAAGGCTTCCGGTGGAGTTAATGGCTTACTTGTATAATCAAAACTGTGCGACTTATATGATATATATATATATATATATATTGTTGATAAGTCTATTGATGGTTTTATATGTGTAAAATTCTATCACAAAATTACAAGTTTGGACTTTGTTGAATTTACGTGTTATTTGCCTTCAGAAAACTCAAACAGAAGCCGTGATGCTCAATCTTTCCATGCTCATTTACTCACACAAATATAAAGTCTCAGTAATTGTGATGCTATGTTCATTGCCGCTGATTGTTATGCTATTTCAGATATTTTGTATGAATGTGATATGATTCCCACATGCACCATTACTGATACGTCTTTTACCAACATGGTCATGAATTTGGTAACTTTTTGAATGAAGCTTAATTGTGTTGTTTAAATGGACTATATATAACAAATCATCATATTAATATATAAATATATAATTATATTAATATGATGATTTGTTATATAGCACATGTTACTATATAAAACAATGTACTTACTTACTTACTTCCTTTTTTTTT
>VMBQ01002976.1:90361-118296 GCA_007657795.1 Dreissena rostriformis
TTTTTTAACATTTTCAATTATGTAACTGACTACGAGAATGAAAAGAGTCTCATTCCAACAACCAAACTAACCGTCTAGCCTAAGAACGGTAAACATTGAATTAATTTGGTGCGATTGCGAAGTGATTTATAGCGATATAGTTAATTTTAAAACTTTACAGAGCAATTGTATATTTTCATATTTAAAAGGATAAATAGGAGAGTGTTTGTACCTGAAAATATATAAATGACTTTAATATATATAATATTGTTTATAAAGAGCGCCTGAAGATTTCATTTGTGTCTGCAGTTGGGTTTATCCGTCAAGATTAGTGTAAAGGTTGTGTGAATTAATGAATTAATTCATCAAATCATACCAACTGTTTTCCGTGGCGATTATGAAACGAATTAGCGGTTGTATCTAAATTAGCTCCTGATGGCCCATTTCCCTGTGGGTTACTGTTATGCGAAATGAACGATGGTTGTAAAAAGATTAGGCTCTGAGTTTAATGTTCGATGTGTAAATCTTTTAATAAAACCGTTGGAATGTTAACCTTTGAATGTGAGTGCTCAATATACACATATTTAAGCAATCGTTTGATAGTCTAATAAGCTTAATAACTTTGATACAAACATTAGGAAACGGTTGATGTGCCATTTACGAAATTGTTTACGGTTCACAAGGTCTTTTATATTCCATTTAGCTATTTCTTAGCACTTTTGTTTAGTTTGCAGTAACACTGTTGGATTTTGTAAATGTTATAAAACATAAATTAATTGTCTGTTCAGCTTTAAATTCATACACACACGACAACTCTATCTTTTCGAAAATGTTAGAACATATCTAACATATTAAGAATGTAACAACCATATCATTTTATCATTCTTTCCATTTATACATTAAATACATATACTCAATGTTGGCATTTCCAGCAAACAAAAGGTATGAAACTGTCGGTTCCAAACACGGAACGTGCGTTTTTCTTAAAATAAGACATACGTTTCCTTAACAATACACCCACCTTTTAAGAAGCTACAAGGCATAGAGTATTCGTGTCACTGGAAGTGGCTATCGGCAGATACTCGGACATTATAAAAACGACACATGTTGAACATAGATGTTAATTAAAAAGTGCGTCTTGACAATTATCTCATTTCGAATTGAAATACAGAGAGATTTGTTTATTTTCATGAAACCTTAAAAAACTGCAATCCTTGTATAATTCCTTGTTTTTAAATCACGTTACATACTGTTTTTCATATAGCATTACCGTCAGGTACAATTTTAGAAGTAGTATATATATACACTTTAATAATTACATAGAGTTGTGCATAAATTAAAAGTTCACTTCTCATACTCATGTAAGCGCTTTAGGACTATTTGACGCTCAAGATAACAAATATGCTACTAGGATTTTAAGGGCGATGTTTTTACTGGTATTTGAGAAACCAAAGTAACGTTAACATAATTATTTTCACAGACTCCAAATTGATGACCAATAAATATATAAAGGTTTTATTGTTTTGCGGAATAGCATTGTGAATATCTATGCCAAAGTGGCAGAAATACTGTTTAACTATGTTTTTCGTTTGCAAGGCTATGTAGTAGTATGTTGTTGTTGTTATTTTCTATTGATCAACCATTCTTCCCCATCGTGAAAATTTCGTGATTTGCGAACACGGTTGTCAATTCACCAACTCGTATTCTAATGCAGTTTCAAGTTACACACAAGTTGGCACATGATGAGTTCGTGAATTCTTAAATCGCCCGTGGAACTGTATTTCCTCCAAAATCGTAATCAGATCTTTTGTAGCTGTGACAACATTCCAGCTTTCTGGCATACATGCACATCGCGCTGTGGATAGTACATCATCCGTACCGGATTATCGTAAGTGGCCGTGTTTTCTGTAACTTAAACTTCTTAGAAGTGCTGCAGTGATTATCCAGATTCGGGTTTGTTCAGGTGTAAGTCTCTCTGTGTAATGCTTTTCCTCGATATTTCGGAAAATACGTGTAGTTCTAACATAGCCGTTTAGCGTATATAGTTTTCAATTATTGGAAGGTCTGCTTTGCGGAGTGATTGCGTGCCTGCGTTTGCTTCCATAGTTCTCGAGAAATCAATATGTTTTATTCATTTTGTTTTTCTTGCTTTCATAATAAGTTTAGACTATTTAAACATTATATAGATTTGTTATAGAACATAGTTTGTTTTCGAATTTAAGATAATAACTAATCCCTTTAACGCGCCCATTATTCGCCAGATTATTGTTGGTCTAACAATTCAGTAAGAAATGAGTTAAATTTCATATAATTTCGTTTGCGTTGTTATTCGTTATATCATTTGAACCATGACACAAAGTTCTCTTTAATAAACTATGTCTCTAAGAGTCACATTATATTAATCTCAGTTTAGTACTATAAGCCTTGTAGTTAATAGTGACGGCGACAGGATAACTAGGTTTGAAACACAGGAATTTAAACGGAATCCTGAAAAAAACAAACTTTTATAAGCAGCACTTTCAACGTTTTAACAGGTAAAGCTTTACTCATTTTGCACTTAATTGTTTGATCAACAAAACTATATCGGCTCTAAAAAACGGCTCTATCATCGTGATAAATAATAACAGACGATATTTGATAGGTTTCTGACCATCGGCGATAGTCTATCCATCGAACCCCTACGGTACGTAAAAGGCGCTGCTGTCAAGAATTTTGGTTTGTACATTCGCTTTTAACGTGGTCGGTCCGGGTTCGCCGAGTCAAACGGAATGTGTGGAGATTTCCAATGATTCTTTCGTGCAATATGGTAACGGCCTTCCCCAAACACACAAGCATAAAATAGAACCAGTCCACACCCAAATTACATGTGTTTCTTTTTATAAAACATGGTTTAACGACATTTAGTGTGTGTGTGTGTTTTTAAACAGAGCTGCATTACATGGGGATATACGGTTAATCAAACAGTAATTATAAAGCGACCAGCATTTGTTAAATACCGATCACCAATAACCAATAACACACAAACCGCAATAACGACGTTCATCTGTTATCTGACATTCAGTCAACTAGAAGCGGCATGCCGTACACAAACACTGTACATGATTTGGACCAAAACGAACATTCTTAATCTGTAATTAACAGAATACTTGACAGTTGTAATTGGACACTGTGCGCTTGTAAAAGCAAGACCAAACGTTCTTCTTTGAGCATTTTTGGCTCGACTTTCAAATATGAAATATATATAGTGGAGCTAGCTAGCCTACTCACCCCGGCGTCGGCGTAAGCGTTGGAATGTTAAAATTTGCGTACCACCTCAAATATTTTGTTTGTCCCTTGACATATTGCTTTCATATTTTGCATACTTCTTTACCAATATGACTAAATCTATAAACAAGAGCAGACAACTTTATCAAGCATTTTGTAAGAATTATGGCCCTTTTTCCACTTAGAATATGCATATTATTGATAAATCTATGTTAAAGTTTACGCACCACCTCAAATATTTTCTATGTCCCTTGACATATTGTTTTTATATTTTGCATGCTTCTTTACCAACATGACTCCAATCTATAAACAAGAGCACACAACTGTTTCAAGCATTTTGTAAGATTTATGGCCCTTTTCCCACTTATCATATGCATATTATTGATAAATCTATATGTTAAAGTTTGCGTTCCGCCTCAAATATTTTCTATGTCCCTTGACATATTGCTTTTATATTTTGCATACTTCTTAACCAAAATAACCCCAATGTATAAACAAGAGCAGACAACTGTATCAAGCATTTTGTAAGAATTATGGCTCTTTTTCCACTTATAATGTGCATATTATTGATAAATCTATGTTTAAGTTTGCGTTCCAGCTCAAACATTGTCTATGTCCCTTGACATATTGCTTTTATATTTTGCATACTTCTTTACCAACATAACCCCAATCTATAAACAAGAGCTGACAACTGTAAGAATTATGGCCCTTTTCCACATAGAATATGCATATTATTGATGAAGCCCCACACAAAAAGATTTTTTTTTGAAACATGGTAAAAAAAAACACTAACACTTATTTTTATTATTTTATTTTTGAAAGACCGTCCAACCATCTTAAAATCTTATTAGTTTGTGTTATGTTTTTACAAATGTTCAATAGATTGTGGAAAATATACCTGAACTCAGAATCGTCCATAATGTACAACTTCTTCAAAACATAAGCAATCAATTTGTTTCAATTATGGTCCTCTTCCATTTAGAATATGACTATATTACCTTGACCTTATTGAATATGAACAATTTCCCCATGATGGCTTACGTTATACTGTCAAGCGCACAAATAGTCGAGCGCGCTGTCTTCTGAAAGCTCTTGTTGTTGTCTATTGGTAACACACTGGTTTAAGAACTCGGGTGTCCCTCGCTCAGTCCTTACGGGTAAAAATCGCCGAGGTGTATCGCAGAAGGTGCTTCACACGGGGTACTAAAAAACGTGTCGTTTCCTGTATCTCGCATCATTCCCCGTCACGCCACACAGTATTCCAGAGGTGATGGTCATATGTGAAATAACCGGTGTATTCGATAAAAACCTATACATGCCAAAACGTGTCAGTGCGTCGACCGACTCCGAAATTCCGAGAAAAAACGAGAATAAAATTACAAATGAATCAGAAAACTTCAAAATTATTCAAATTAAAATTGTATTGTTATTTACTCTCGTTATCTTCTCTTATGTATACCTGGTGTATATAGAGTGATACAGAGATGTCGCTCGTTTCCCTTGATCAATTTTCTAAGTACAAACATGTGCAAAACTCTAGTAAATGGCAAGTCAGAGTTATGAAATCTCACACAATCACCGCAAACGCATGTGTGAAGTCTCAATTGGAAACCTTTAGTAGAAACGGCGATGCGGCACGTATTCCTTATTCACTTTTCTATGTACACAAAGGGATATTATTCAGCTCAATTGCTGACTAGTGTAATGATAATTGGTCAATGACCTCACTTAAAGACCCCGAGCACATGCGTGAAGTTTTCATTGAAAACTGGTACTGGAAACAGTCATATGGGAATGTCTTAAGTTTGCATAAGCCAATATTCTAAGTAAATTAAGAAGTATAACACTTCTAAATTGCGGATCAGAGTTATGGAACTGTGTCAGTTATCTCACATAATGACACCAAACACATGAGCAATTTGAATTGCAGGTGAGAGTTAAGGAAAGTGGTCAGTGACCTCACACAAAGACTGCTTACGCCTTCTGATCATCACTTGTATCAAATACTTGCACAATATTTAAAAGCTGCATATGCCACTTATGTATCCATCCATTTGTTATCCACATATTAATCGTACATTTTGTACTTAAACGCCCGATTGGTAAACATAGCTTTATTGCATCATTGCCGGGATAAAGCTTAACTCGGCTTTTGTTTATATGCATGACAGACGTCATAGTTGACGATTATCATGTTTTTATGTTTGATGTGTATCGTGTTTTATTGACATATTCAAGTTCTTTCTTTAATGAAAACTTACACTTTTGAGCAATTGACAGGGAAGATAGAAAACCAGTTATGTGTTGTATACAAATCTTGTGTCCGGCACGGACACAAGAATGCTCGTGTTTCAGGTTTTCTTAAACTCACTAAATAAACATAGCCTACACTGATATAGAAATAGCTGTATCAACATCGCGAAATGCAAAATTTGAAATCCGATGCAAACATAATAGAATAAAATGTAAGATATTAATATTTTACAATGAAAATTCATTTTGTATTTGCTTGGTAAATGTTAGGCGTCATATAACATACAAGTTAAATGCTATATTTAGCACACTTACTGATAACACAATGTGTATCTTAAACAAATACTTCTTTAGTTCATCTTGCACATTATGTTTTTATTCTTAATGTCTTATACAACGCTGCATACGCTGCACGTGCCAGTTAGCAGCATTGTTCGTACCGATATAACGCAACGACTCTCCATAGTAATATAACGCCCGTCTATAGTCTCCTTCTATTTCATAGCAGTGACCAAGCAAGATGAGTGCAGTTTCGCCGTGATAAAAATTTATCAGATTTCTTGGATCAAATATATAAGACCTAAGCATTACAATTGCGTATGATTGCTTGTCACGTTCACCGAGTCCTCCATACGTGAGATACTGTAAATAGTGAAGAAGTGGACGTGCATCAACTTCAGCGCTATCCATCCATCGTTTAGCATTTAAAGTTCTCCGTGCAACTTCATCTTCAGTAATACCGCGATTCATTTCAAACAGCAGTATATATGGAGCGCAGTAGGCTTCTTGTCGAACAAATTTTACACAGAATGCGAACGGCTGTTCACTGAATTCCTTATCATTGTTATCTGAAATCATGTTGGCAAACACCTGGAGATCATTGTCTCCTGGATTCTTTCTACATCCACACACAGACTTGACCATGCTATGATACCTCCTCTCCACGTCCTCAAGCACTGTAACTGCCGCGTGAAGATGCCCTAAACAGTACAACATGGACGCCAACTTCAAGCGACTAGAAGCTTCATTCGTATTGAATGAATATTGGAAACGCATGATAGTTTCGCTAATAACAGGGTTCCGTAGTCGCAAACACTCAGATGATTGCACTGAATTGTGTAAAGCGTACAGTTGATAAATAAGGTCTAAAGCAACGGTTTTGAATTGCACATTCCTGAAGTATACTAAAATTGTTCGCAACTTATATTTGATACTTTGCTCGAAGGTTATCTTCGAAAAGTGCATCGCATATGTTACTCTTCTTACGTGTTGACTAAATTCTTTCAACAAATCAAACTTCAGCAATAACCGGATACTGTATTGGAAACATACACGTCCCGATTCACCATCTCCGGCCTGTCCGATTGGCCATATACAACAAGCTTGTAACCTACATCCTAATTTATCTATATTTATATGAAATAAATCTTGTAAATTGTTCTTTATCATGGAGTCCACATACTGTAAAAGGCGTCTCTGTTGCACTATAGACAGTTTCCCGTCAAACAAGTTCACTCCTTTTATGATATAATGAGGGAATCTTCCCAATCGCAACCATTTCCTTAATTCGTGTAAACATAGTACAAGTAGAAACATGAGGTTGTGTTCCTTCCAAAAAGAATGATGTGTTCTCTGTATTGTGTAGAACATTAAAGTTTTACAATGGAAACTTGTTATAGAGTCCCCAACCGTTTTATTAAATAAGGATTGCTTAATTAATTTTAAAACAATGTAACATTTTATTTGTGTCATATTAAAACTAAACATCAACATTCGTTCTATAAGGTTTGGGGACAGTCGCCATTCTTCGCGCTTGTAATCACTGTCCGGATGACCGGCAGGTACCAGGAAAGACGGAGCTACCCGTGCAGCCTCCAGTANATTAGGTGCGATTTGTAATCGGTTAACGCACGGTTTGTAGCTAGACTGGATATCATTTACGATGAAGATAACATATCATATAGTAAATATTGCATTACAGCAAAGGCTTGAGTTAAAGATTTACTATGGTGTGTAGCTCCAGACCAGCCTGCTCAATCGCGCATGCACATATAAAGTCAAGCAAGGCTTCATGTATTCATAAGCAAACATGGTAGCCCCTGGCCAGACTGCGATTACTCGCAGGCTGGTTTGCAGCTGGACTGGTCGCATATGGCATAAGAACCATTTTCGCATGACGCGGCTCATTCATCGCATATAACATAATATTACTCCAAGGTTAATATGTTTTTTATAGTTTAACAGAAAACGCATATCGGGAAATGAATCAAGTCAATTATATCTTAGTCCCGCTGTGAATTGTATGTATTTAACAATACATATATTGATTGTATTTAACCGTTAGTTCTTGTACCGGACAGATGTATTAAGTATTGATGTTTCAACAAAGGTCAATCGTATTTTTTCATTAGATTAAAATTTATCCAATCATCGTTCTTTCTACATCTCGCATTAAATCATTTTTTATAAATAGAAAAACCATTGGTAACTGTAATTGAATGGACAATATTATTTTTAACGAACTATGGCAAGAAGATTAAAATTGTCATGACATTTATTGTACCGGTTGGGCACATTTAGCATACGGCGATCATTGTAGTATGTCTGATATTGATTGTCTAGACTCATTATAGTTTATAATAAAGTTAATAGCCAGAGCATAATACGTGCACGTGGGTTTTAATCTAAGAATCCGAATGCGTTTTAGTGAATATCTCTCTGACAGATAACTCGATAGGCGGTACATCGCGCCATGCATTACTTTTAATCCGTAGATCACATTCGGAACTCAATAAATCCCAAAGTACAAACCAGGTTTTATGGTTATGGACTTGTGTCACGTGAACATACGAACATTGACACATTATTTGAGCTCGCTTTAGATTGAATGACGAATCATAATCATAACGATTAACTATTTATGTTTATTCTTCGTGTTAACTTACATAAATAAACAGTATTCCCTGAGTTCTGAATGAAAGATCTTGCAATAATATGATAATTGGTGATGGTATATGTAATCTGTAAGACGGTAATATGTCACAAAGGCACGGCTGTGGACTGCTTAATCCAGGAATACTTTACCAAACGATGGACATAGATCGTTCTGATATTAGTCCTTAAAAACAAACTGCTGAATATGTATATGAAATTTAAAGGTAGACATATCCTCCTTTCTTCTCTTTTTTTTTCAATAAGCATGTGCTAATAGAGTACCTCATCTCGAAAGCGTATACCTTACCGGATATTTAATATCATAGATAACATGAGATAAGAGAGAGTCGAACTTCCGATGTTAATTGGTTCGATTGGGATTGGACTACGCGAAGAATTGAGGTTTAAACAGTAAGCCTAACCTCATTTGCAGCTCAGAATTATTCAAGAGACACATACGTGTAAATAAACATTAAATAATAATTTAAAAAGCGTCATCAGCTCGTTCAACGCCAACGAGATAAAACGAGGTATAACACAATCATCTTAAACGGTAAAATGTGAGCAGACTCATTAGCGCAAGCGCGCGCAAACTCAGGCTTTGTGCCAGATCGTGCTTCTTGAACTCTTGATGGTCCACGTGTTAAATGTACGTAAAGTGTAAATAATATGAAATTGGCTGAGTTTCTTCATAATATTCCATATAGTGGTTGACGCATGTTCTTTTAAAATCTGTGTAACCCTGAATTTTCATGCACTTGTTTACACTTATTTTGCGTGTATATTGTATATGTCCGTATAATAATAATCGATACGATAGAATATAATTATATGACGACTGCTATATTGTTTTATTAAAGACATCATTCCAGGTAAAAACATTATCATCAGTTTCTGTGTTATTAAAGTCATGGTTCTTAACCCTTTGAGCGCTGGAACCGGATTTTGAAGGCCTTTGCAAACAGTTTGGATCCAGATGAGACGCCACACAACGTGGCGTCTCATCAGGATCCAAACTGTTTGCTATTCTGATAGTATTCTTGGAAAAAAAATCAAAGAAAATGCTAATTTTAGAAATTTAGCAGACAACATTTTAGCAGACGACAAATTTCCCAGCATGCAAAGGGTTAATAAATACATTCTAATTGTCAAATGGTACAAATTGTGATTATATATGTATATATATTTGCCGTGTTATGTGTTTTTTCCCTTATTTTTGTTAACGTTTTCTTCAATAAACAATAATTATGCGTTTATGTCTGGGATTTAATTTAATATTTTAAGTCAACCATGGGGCACATTTGATGATAGTTATTCGGTATATTGGTGCCCTATTTGGATAAGATTTTAGTAAGAATAGGGTTTTCAAGTTTTGAAAGATTTGAGAGTGCAACAATTCCGTGTGCATATACAACTTTTATATTTTGGCCCTTATTTTCAATTTCCCCTCGTATTTGTTTAAACAATATAAATGCGTATCTTTCAATTAAATCAAACGTGGCATCGGCTGCAATTTTCATAGTATCGACATTAGTTGAAAACATAAATCGGCATGAGTGTATTGCATTGAGCTTTGCGCTAATTCATGTTTATTCGACCGTGTTCTTCAAATTCTCGAAGATGCTTGTGGTTCAGAACAATATTCCTTGTGTATTATATAAGCATCAAGATGTATGTCCAACAAACCCGCCGGACTGTGTACATTTATTATTATTGGTACCTGTTGATATGCATTATGATTATCTCACCGTTGTACAGGGAGAAGGATTAGGTGTACATTGTTATATTTATTGGCAAATGTGTTGGTTAGTCTCGACATGCAATATGACATATAGTTTACAAATATTTGAAGTCTAGTATACGATTGTGGTCTGGTATCTATAGCATTTAAGAGACATATTAAATAAGATGGTATTGATCCAAACTGTACTTCACCCATTTATTAATTGTATTTTTGCTGAAGAGACAGCTGGAGGAAGAGGCATTGTTCAGATTCAATGAATTCGGGTACGATACTGTAACTATTAATGATGATACCCATTATTTTGTATATTTTCATGGTGTATAGCACCGAAATACTCGAGATGTTCCTGATTATCCACCAGTGCATCTCTAGTTGGGAGGCAAATGCTATATCCAGTTCCCCGACCTGAAGTTGAACCGGGATCACTGGATAGGTAGTGCACTAGAGCACCGCGTCACCAATGTTAGTGATATATTAAACATATGTTATGCGAGAGTATATAGTTTTTAATATGCACATGTACCGTTATAGCTGTCGATATAGTCCGTAAAATATTTAGCTTTCCTCGCCGAAAGATGAATATTAAACAATTAAATATAAACTGTAGCGAAGCCTAAACATAAATTGTTGTTGTATGTGTACTTATATATACTCTGTATTTCCACTTTTCAGTGATATAATAATATTAAAGAAGCATTTAGTTTAGAGGAATACAAAACGGGGCATGACATTTGAACGTGGCATTCTAACCCACCTCACTAAGCTGTAACATTAGATGTAATTTTCACAGTTTATGTACATCGAACTCATTGTTTGAACCCAAGATCCGTCCATATACATCTCTTATAACAGAAGTCAATAGGTAATATACTAAATTCGAATTATATAGTAAACATGTGCACAATTTACAGACGCGAAACCAGTGACTACATTGGCAAAATATATTTAACAATTATCCGTAAGCATCATTTAAATTTGACCCACGTATTGATGTGGTGCTGTGTTACATTAACGAAACACAAAAAAGCAAACCGCTACCTAGCATATCATTAGAACGTTTTAGTCAAAGGAAATTATTTAACAGCTTTATTAATGTCACAGTATTACGCTATCAATTTCAAATCTGTTCCATATAAAAGCATATTTCTGTTATGATCTATTAAATTTATAAACAAATAAATGAGAGTTAATTGTTACTAAAAATGATGTTGGTCTTATACAAATGACTTATTTGTAGGCACTGGTATACATGGTATGATTCTTTTCATTACGTCTTCGATGCAGTATTTCATTAAAATATAGAAATAGTGACACTCGAGAGACGTTATTAAATACAAAATACGTAATAATAGTTTATTTTTTAAATAACTACCTGCATAGAATGGTTAAGTTGTTTTCTTTAAAAGAGAGCGGTAAGGCGCGGTAAAAGCTTTATCCAAGTGTGTTAAGGATATCTATCATTCGGTAACTGGTGAAGTTGGTCAAAAGTATAAACTTTCTCGAAAACAGGTATTTTTGAAGATTTGAGATTGACGAAAGTGCCTAAATTGGCCCTGTCATTAGGTACGCTTGCGATAGCCTATCACACATCCTGTACCTAGAACAGATATAGTTTAGGATTTAGATGTCAAAAATATGATAATGCAAACATTTTATGAAACCTTAGATCTTGGAAAATAATTATGTTTTATTGTTTGTTATAAAATGATGTATTTGTATTGCTTAAGTGCCCGTATCGTTTTAAAAGATAATAAAGTTTGCAAGATATGCATATACACTGTATAGGTGGATATGTCAGCTAATTTACCGAGTTATTTGATCTAAGTTTATCTAACGAATGTTTGTTTGGACGTGTACGAACACATGCGAATCTCATCTGTATCATTTATTGATTAGCTAATTTTAAGTATCTAATTTCAAAATGACATCATTAAGTGATAAACTTGTTTTGCAGTCTTCAATATCTGTGATATGAAAATGAAAACTGAAAGTTGTGGACGGAGTCTTATATATAAGAATATTGTGCAATTAGACTCGTGCGGTATACGTAATCTTCTGATTAGAATCATGTACAAAAAGCAGCTATACATGGGGAAACGACTAACGTAAGCACGCTAGACATCACGTGACGTCTAGGGAACGCCAATTGTATTTGTGTGGACACAAGTTTTTGATTTAATAAGTGAACTTGATGTGTAACACCCTTTGGGCTATTTGAACTCTTCGGATGAACAACGACACTTGTATACTTTGTGATAAATTCTGGGACTCGTTTGAGGTTCGCTATCCTTTAGACCGATGTATACCCCCAATCTTATTGTCATTTTCGCACCAATGCGATGAGCCAAGCTTTATTTACATGTATTTATATTATGCCTGTGTTGTATCAAAAATGTCTTCCATATAATTTCTAGAATAACAATAGTCCTATAATAACTAACATATTTCAGTAAAAGTATGCTCCAACTTTTGCGATGTTACGTTTTGAAATGTCCTGATATAGATCAAGTTTATATTGATATAAAGGACATTAATTTCGTGTTTACGCTTAGAAGCATAGGAACATGTCCGGCTTTTACACATAGTTTAATCCTGTTTAAGCGTTATAGCCTGTTCAACGGGCTAGACTTATAGTTTGTATCAATTTAATTACCAGAGCACGACACGAGCATGTGGGTTTTAATCCACGAATCATTATGATGAACATCTCTTCGACAGATCACTCGTAGGCGGTACATCTCGCCGGGCTTCCGTTAATTATGATAATTAGTGAGGTTAAGTGTTTATGGCGGAGTATACTCTGTAATTTAAAAGCAACAATTGAGTCCATTTCTTGCTGATTACTTTGTTTAGTTTATATTTTGATATGACACATAGGTTGCGACTCTGATGTTTAGCTCGGCTGTTTTCGAAGAAAACACGAGGTATTGTCATAGCCAGCTCGTCCTACCGCGTCGTCGTCGTCCGAAAACTTTAACATTGGCCATCACTTTTGCAATATCGAAGATAGCCACTTGATATTTGGCATGCATTTGTANTCATTATGATGAACATCTCTCCGACAGATCACTCGTAGTTGGTACATCTCGCTTCCGTTAATTATGCTAATTAGTGAGGTTACGTGTTTATGGCGGAGTATACTCTGTAATTTAAAAGCGACAATTGAGTCAATTTCTTGCTGATTACTTTGTTTAGTTTATATTTGATATGACACATAGGTTGCGACTCTGATTTTTAGCTCGGCTGTTTTCGAAGAAAACCCGAGGTATTGTCAAAGCCAGCTCGTCCTACCGCGTCGTCGTCGTCGTCGTCCGAAAACTTTTACATTGGCCATCACTTTTGCAATATCGAAGATAGCCACTTGATATTTGGCATGCATGTGTATTTCTTGGAGCTGCACATTTTGAGTGGTGAAAGGTTAAGGTCAAGGTCATCATTCAAGGTCAAAGGTCAAGTTCAAAAGTCTTTTTGTTTTCAAAACTGAACCCACAGCCGAGCGTTGGCATCCGCTTTTCGGTGCTCTTGTTTATTTTATAATCGGTACTTTGACTGTTGCATTGAGAACATGCTGTCAGATATAGTGTTTTTCCCGCCGCGGGTATATTATTGTCGAAATGGAACAGTGCAAATTAGCCATTGCATTTTTCAGAAAAAAAAATGCAATGGCAAGGCTTCGGCATTTTGCCCTATGATCATAGCATGTTGATTATTATTGTATCATAGTTTAATTAAAATCACATTGCAAATACAGCCGCAGTAACATTTAACTTTAAAACAAATTAACCCAACTAATACATCAAACCTCAAATTCAGACAAAATGCATCTACTAGGTGATAATAATTCTATAAACGTTTTCCGAATATCGCAAGCAAAATATAGGGGTTAACAAAGGTTAATAAGTAATAGCCCCGTCACACCGGACTGGCGTCCTTACGGCGACCTAAGACTGTTTCTGGGAATTTCTGATTGTCGTAGTAAGGACGCCAATGACGTTTTCGGAAAAAAATGCTGTTTTTCGCCTTCCCGTCACACCAGCGTCCTGGTTTATGGCGTTCTGCGTGTCCTAACTTAATACGTCCCTCGCGACCTTACCGCGTTCTTACAGCGACCAAAGCCGACCAAACGGCGTCCTTGGCGTTCTCACTGCGTTCTTATTGTGACCACGGCGTGACCACGGCGTCCCCGCAGCGGCGACCACACAGTCAATGATCATTTTGTGTGGGTTTTTGTGGTTTTGAGCGGCGACAACACGACGTCCATGGCGACCTTACAGCGACCCGACCACGTCCCTACTACGACTATTGCGTCTCTACGGCGTCCCTACGACGTCCTTAACAGAACGCCGTAAAAACGCCGGACTTCGGCGACCACTTTGAACATTTTCGAGCAATTTTCGGCATCCTCACTGCGTCCCTACTGCGTCTCTCCGGCGTCTATGGCGTCCTCACTGCGACCTGGGTCGCCGTAAGGACGCAGAAAGGACGCCAGTCCGGTATGACGGGGGTATAAGTAAATTAACGAAATCGAAACACCTTGACAATATGCGATGTTCCCATTGCAAATAATTATTATGTGAACGTTTGATAAAAAATCGTAAGCAAAATGTAGGATATGGCACATAACAGCTTTCATATGTAATTTTTAAAATTTGTTGTTACTTCTTGAATATAACTCAATTGCGAACCCTGACAATTTTAGCTGTTGCACTAAGTAAAAAGAAAATGTAACGTATGACGAAAACTTAAGGAGTGATTGTGCGTAGAAGAGTGTGACAGACGAACGCACGCCTTAACGCACGCCTTTACGCACGCCTTTACGCACGCACGAAATGACGCCTTATATTTCGATATCCATACGCCTTTTGGCGGGGGAAAATTCGATTTTTCAGATATGTCTATTCTCCTAAATAAACCCACAATATACAACCAGAAATTGTTAACATTGCAACGAAATTGGCTCATAAGTGCATCCATTTCTCTTTTGCCATAAATTGCATATCCGATCTGGCCATGTGCACTGTTATTTTAAAATTATACTTGTTGCTGATATGCATTCATTGTCTATGATATAACAGACAATAGGCTGATGTGTTTCAATTGTTCAATAAAATGTATATTTTAATGTGCCATTGTATGCCAGACGCAATGCACCTTTCTCTGGCATCTCTGGAAAGGTCATGGAGGGTAAGTGTAAGGAACAAGTGCATATTTGTTTTAATACATCCTATACACAGACTAGGTGAACCGCCTTTTGACGACTTCTTGCGAATTTATAATTATTCTGTATGGCAATTATTAGAATTTTCATGTACGACTTTCAAATCCTTAATTAGTAGGCGATGATAACTGGATATCTGTTTAAATACAACGACCAAATAAAAGTTCACCACTCTTTCAAAAAGAAACAATGCTACAAATATCTTGATAATGATAAGTCGCTGTGCATTAAATCGTGAATTTTATAACAACGTTTGAATCAATTATTTAGGTAGCCCGTTTTATTTTTGGAACATTTTATGACATTTTTACAATATAAAGAAGTGATGTAACTTTCACCAATATAGCATAAAAAACACACTTGTTTCACAATTCTAAACATACAACAATTGTCATCTAAGATGGAATTAGTGAATCCTTTAGAGATAACAGGACGCTACGGTGCAAGCTTCAACAACGTGTAAACAAGCTATCAATCCCCGGTACCTGGTTAATGTATCACTTTCCTGATAGCTGTTATTTGGAAGATTTCATACATACGAATGCTTCTAAATAAACCATGTAATTGGGTGCGGTTGTGATATGATATCATACATCTTCTACTTAGAAACGATATGATTTAGGATAAATATGTCAAAAATATGATGATGCTAACGATTGTGTTAATCTTACGACCTTGGCAATAGTTGTAGGTTTCACCGAATGTGTAAGTAACAGCGACTTCGAATATATATTTTTTAATCAGTACATGCGCACGTGTTTAAGCATGAAGCTGTGTTTTTAATTTTTGTATCAGTGCTTGTACTTCAACAAGACAACTCTAGAGTTTATCGAAGCATCATAGATTAAGATAGTTCATCACAACTTTCCGACTGCGTATATTGAGTGTAATTGACACCTTCTGCTAGTAATAATGATAACACACATCGTTGTACAAGACATAAATTGGTTCTGTCCAAATTGTTTGTATTTATTGGAAAGTTTGTTAGCGGTTGTAGATACCCGATATGAGTGCAGAAACAATTGAGCTCTGAATATAAGATTGTGGTTTGCAATATTGACATACATTGCCCATCCACACTCATTAGAAAGCGCGCAGAGGGAAACAAATTGAACATTTTGGATATTAATAATGTTAATAACATTTCAGCAAGAAATTAATTTATATATGTTTGGTAATTAAGAGTTTTTGTAAATCACATATTAAAATGTTTTTCTGCACTGATCCACCATGATTGTTGCTAGTGTGTGTATTTTTATTGTATGCATGGACTTTTTTTTTAAATAATTTGGCATTATTCCCAAGTTATTAATGATCTGCTATTATTTTGTTTGATACTTTTAGCTGCCTAAGTCTATACACTTGAGTTTTACCATTGGTATTGGTTAATGACTATGACTCAAAACGTGCTAGTAGTAAAGGCGAATGCTGAAACGTCAACACATTTATGCATAACTTGTAATCGCATTCATTTCTTTGTCGAATCAACAACCGAATTCGGGAGTTTAACATAATTTTGCACATATTGGCTATTTAGGTGAGTATAAAAACATGTGAAAACATTCCTCTTCTTCTAACAAACAGTCCCCAAAAAGGCGCGCTTTTGTAAGTAAATTACAAGTAATTTCACTTAAAGGCAGTCAGCCCTATATATACGCTTGCTCCCCTGATTTGGATTTGCAGTCTTATTTGTTATATTTGAAACAACAATGCATGCGTCTAATTAAAGACATTCACGTTATATCAGTTAGCAGTCCGTTATGTAAAGCAAGTGACGGATGTGTAACAATAAAGTCAAAGTTTTGTCCAGTGTTAATATATATCTGCTATTACATTTTCTTGGTAATTTAGGATTACTTTACATTATATACAGATGTCCACGTCTTTTGTCGCAGCTGTTTTAAAGCATACGCTCTGTGAGGCTCCGTTACAAATATAAAACGAAAATAATATTATTTCATCTTATATTTGCCAAGTTAAAGGAGAGTCATTGCGCAATTGGCTATCTATTTGTACTTGTTGTTACAATGGACAATCAAAAGTATCAAGCATGGGGCAAACAAATAAAACAATTAATTGTTGTATCGATTTTGAACTTAAAATACATCATAACATGTAACTGCCAACCTAGAAGGAGTAAGTGATTTTATTTGAAAAACAGTCAGCGCGAAGCAATCTTTATCGACATGTGTGCACAATATCTAGCACTCGGAAACTGGGGAGATATACCACTTTCCTGATAGCAGGTATTTTGATAATTTCAGTCAGACGAATAATGGCAAAATAGCCAGGTAATATTAACCTGGTAATAGTAACCAGGTAATATTAACCAGGTAATTGGGTGTAATTTTCGATCGGTCACCATACGGCTTGTTCCGAGATTTAATATAATTTAGTATGTAGATAAAATATCATAACGTAAACATCGCATTGAAGTATAGGCTTTAGTTAAAACATCTACGGGTGTTTTCGTTTCCGGATTTTACTGAAAGCGCCAATTATGAGTTTAGTGCATAAATTCAAATGCATCCGTACTTATAAACGTTCATCCATACGACAAGATATGCTTTTGCACGCTAGTGAAATTTCTAAACTAATAGAAAATATCATGTATCGATGCAATGTTTGCTTTACTGTTAGAGATTCAGTTTCAAAATATACAACATTCAGTAATATATTCACACATGTTTATCTCTGTTTAGTGCGTTTGGACCAAGTCTTACTCATAAATTAACGTAAAGGTCGCGTACGGGCATTCGGATTAAAATNTAGTTTTTGTTATCCACATATTTAAATGTATTGCTGCACTGGCATCAACCATGATTAACGCTAGTGTGTGAATAATTATTGTATGCATGAAATTTAAGACAAAGTCAATTTTAAATAAGTCAGCATTATTCGCAGTACGTAATGATCTGCTATTTCATTTGTTGATAATTGACGCTGACGTTAACTTTATAATCGCCAAGTCTATACACTTGAGTTTTACCATTGGTATCGGTTAATGACTATGACTCAAAATGTGCTAGTAGTAAAGGCGAATGATGAAACGTCAACAAATGTATGCACAACTTGCGATCGCATTCATTTCTTTGTCGAATCAACAACCGAATTCGGGAGTTTAACATAATTATGCACATATTGGCAATTTAGGTGAGTATAAAAACATGTGAAAACATTCCTCTTCTTCTAACAAACAGTCCCCAAAAAGACGCGCTTTTGTAAGTAAATTACAAGTTATTTCACTTAAAGGCAGTCAGCCCCTTTGTATACGCTTGCTCCCCTGATTTGGATTTGCAGTCTTATTTGTTATATTTGAAACAACATGGTATGCGTCTATGACACTTAGTATTACAATGTAATTGTTTGGGTTGTCTTTATTGATGTATTAAATACATTCACGTTATATCAGTAAGCAGTCCGTTATGTAAAGCAAGTGACGGATGTGTAATTATAAAGTCAAAGTTATGTCCAGTGTTAATATATTTGCTATTACATTTCTTGGTAATTTAGGATTACTTTACATTATATACAGGTGTCCATGTCTTTTATCGCAGCTGTTTTAAATCATACGCTCTGCGAGGCTCCGTTACAAATATAAAACGAAAATAATATTATTTCATCTTATATTTGCCAAATTAAAGGAGAGTCATTGCGCAATTGGCTATCTATTTGTACTTGTTGTTACAATTGCCAATCAAAAGTATCAAGCATGGGGCAAACAAATAAAACAAGTAATTGTTGTTTCGATTTTGAACTTAAAATACATCATAACATGTAACTGCCAACCTAGAAGGAGTTAGTGATTTTATTTGAAAAACGTCAGACGCGAAGCAATCTTTATCGACATGTGTGCAAAATATCTAGCACTTGGAAACTGGGGAGATATATCACTTTCCTGATAACAGGTATTTTGATAATTTCAGTCAGACGAATAATGGCAAAATAGCCAGGTAATATTAACCAGGTAATAGTAACCAGGTAATATTAACCAGGTAATTGGGTGCAATTTGCGATCGGTCACCATACGGCTTGTTCCGAGATTTGATATAATTTAGTATGTAGATAAAATATCATAACGTAAACATCGCATTGAAGTATATATTATAGGCTTTAGTTAAAACATCTACGGGTGTTTTCGGTTCCGGATTTTACTGAAAGCGCCAATTATGAGTTGTGTGCATTAATTCAAATGTATCCGTACTTATAAACGTTCATCCATACGACAAGATATGCTTTTGCACGTTAGTGAAATTTCTAAACTAATAGAAAATATCATGTATCGATGCAATGTTTGCTTTACTGTTAGAGATTCACTTTCAAAATATACAACATTCAGTAATATATTCACACATTTTTATCTCTGTTCAGTGCGTTTGGACCATGTCTTACCCATAAATTAACGTAAAGGTCGCGTACGGGCATTCGGATTAAAATCATGTCTATTTTGACACGTCTACGCTATCCGCTAACCAATCAAATTGTCGCCTTCGGAAAACCTAAATAAACGTGTATGTGTATTCGATAAGGATTAAAGCAAAACTTCATTAAGAAACGAGATTGGTTTAAAAACGGACACGAGCAATTAATCTGAAACTCTTTTTCGATGTCGTCATATTCTTAAAGCAGCTACATATCATTAAGCGAACGTTATAATTGGATTTAAATGAGATTGCGTTACGATGAATATATTAGTTTCCTTTTCTTAAACTGATTGAAGCGTATCTTACTACGTACACTTGTATGGACTCATTAAACTCGTGCAGAACGTGCACAAACAAAACCGAATGAAAACATATGAAATAATACAATCGTATAATTTATACAAATTCACGAGTGAAAAGTTAAGTTGTACAGATTTAAAATATACAAATGATTTGTTTTGCACAAGCTACAATATGATAGTGAGTATGCTCCACATAACGTAACATCAATGCAACGCCCATGGGATCGGAATTGATCAGAGCTGTTGATAAATAAGTATAAGAGCCGCGTCATGCGAAAAGGGGTCTTATACCATATAAGCTCCAGCCCAGCCCAGGAGCTTCGAAATCCTCAATTAAGACACGCAAGGTTTTAATTCCTTATTAGCGGACAATGTAGCTTTTGACCAGAATGTGCTTATATGCTTGTTGTGTGGAGTTATAATGGTCGTTTATGACATATGACCGATTTTCGCATGACGCGGCTCATTCAAGTCATGTTACACAAGTTCAATACAACGTTCATGTGATAATAGTTTTACAAATGAAAACTATTTTGCAAACTATGTCGTATCCCCACTTTGAAATGTATTTACCTTAACATAACATAATTTCAGTGTTTTATCCGCTTGTTTTTGTAATGGACAGATGTATAAGGTATCGATGCTCCAACAAAGCTAAATCGTATTTACATTAGATTAACATTTATTCACTCATCGTTATTCTACAAATCGCATTCAATCATATTTATAAATAGAAAACAAAACAGCAAGAGCAATGGTTTGTGATTTTTTTAAATGCGAATTTGTTAACATTCGTAATTGTAAATGAATGGAAAATATTATGTTTAACGAACTTTTTCATGAGGTCTAACATGTTCATGGCTTTTTATGTACCGGTCCCAAATATTTAGATTAGTTTGCTCAGTGTATCCTGTCTGAGATTGACTGTCTCTATTCATCAGAGTTTATAATAAAGTTAATAGCCCGAGAATGATATGTGCACGTGGGTTTTAATCTAAGAATCAGAAACCGTTTTGGTGAACATCTTCCTGATAGATCGCTCAATAGCCATTACCTTCTGCCATGCATCCGTAAATAGAGCTCATTTGGAAGTCAACTTATTATTCAGTACAAACAACGTTTCACTGTCATGCACTTGTGCCACATGAACATTCACACATTGACAAAAGATGTGAGCTCAATTAAGGCTGAAGGTTAAAGGACAATACATAATCATTGCGCTTAAAGCCATTTTTCTTTGTTCCCCTTGTTCACTTCAAGAACTTGTATTATTCACTTAGTTCTAAATAACGGCTATTGTAATAATATGATAATCTGTGATGGTATTTGTAATTTATCAGGCGGTCAATTGTAAGTTTGGCACGGCTATTGAATGCTAAAATAAATTATACTTTACCAAACGATGCACATAGATCGTTCTGATTAAAGTAATTGAAAACAAACTGCTGAATATGAATATCAGGTACATTTCCTTAGCACAATTGCAGGCCTTTAGAAAGAACAAGAAAACAAGCACTAAATACACAGTGGCAAAGTAAGAATTACAACAACCTGTATACCGTTATAACTGTATGTTTTCGGACACTTACAAATATTTATTAATTTCGTTGCTTTCATTCCGAACATAATATAATTATGTTCAGTTTACGTTAGTCGGACTAGATCAGTTCGTAGAATACGGAACTTTTAATACGATTATCACGGTTTCGATCCTCGGATCGGCACATTTTTTTGTTAGGATTGATCTTGCAATCCTTTCTACGGCCACATTAATTGTGTTGGGATTTCTCATGCAATCCTTTCTACGGCCACATTGCTTGTGTTGGGATTTATCATGCTATTCTTTCTACGGCCACATTGCTTCTGTTGGGATTTCTCATGCCATCCTCTCTACGGCCACATTGCTTGGTTTGGGATTTCTCAGTCAATCCTTTCTTCGGCCACATTGCTTGTGTTTGGATTTCTCATGCAATCCTTTCTACATCCACATTGCTTTTGTTTGGATTGGTCAAGCAATCCTTTCTGTGGCCACATTGCTTGTGTTGGGATTTCTCATGCAATCTTTTCTACGGCCACATTGCTTGTGTTTGGATTTGTCATGCAATCCTTTCTACGGCCTCATTGCTTGTGTGGGGATTGGTCATGCAATCCTTTCTACGGCCTCATTGCTTGTGTGNATTATACATGTACCTTTCATTGGCATGTATACTTATCTAAACAAACGAAGTTTCCTCGTGGTAACGACAAAGTTCATATGTACAAATATGAGTTATTAGCAAAGTGTCTAAACATTATTGTATTTCAAGAAATGCAGTTGACCTTTGTATAACATGGAGTTTATCTAAACTACAGTACCAAAGATACACAGTTCCGTACAGTTATATAGTTTTATTAAGATTTGCGTGTTATACAACAACTCTCTGTGTGTGTTTATAAATAAGATGTAATTCATATATATGGGACATTTTTAAAATCCAAAGCTTCGCAGTTGCAGCAAAATACCCTACGAATGCAATATTGAATTGTATCTATGTACCGACATGAGAATTACAAATAATTAATGTTCTAGCAGTGAAATGCAGAGAAATCATGCTTCATTACTTCCGAAAGTGTATTTGTAAAACAAGTTATAACACGAATCACAACATAAACGTTAATCCAGGGTTTGGACTTACAATCGATGCACACAATAAGTGATGAAGTTCGTGTGATTTTTCACGTGGAAGTCATTCTGTCCTTATTTTGTTTAACCACGTCAAGTGTATTAAATGACCCTGCTAGCTTCCAAACATACATATTACGCAATTCGACAGTAGTGGACTGGAATCATATACACTCAAAAGAAATAAATGAGAAATGGTATTACTTAACACCAGGGAATTTACACAATGTAATACCAGTTAAACTTACTAGACATAGTATTATTTTCACAATAGGCGTCATTATTAGAACCTCAATAACCAACTTAATCCACAACAAAGTATAACTGATATAAATAAAACATTGTTAGCGTGTTCAAAAAGAACTAAAGTTAACGACACTACAGCACCAATTAACTCATACACGGTAAGAAACACACCACTATCGTTACTAGGTTAAACAATGAACATTAAACGCTTGCATAAAATAAAACATATATCTGAATACTGTAATTAATTATCGGAGTTTTTAAATAACGCGTATACGTATTTTGTACCATTTAATGTATGTTGGAAAACAAAAACTGCTGAGTATGTAAAAGAAAACATGCAATAATAATGAATTTAATGCAAGCCATTGATTCCTGTTGGAAATCACAGGTTCCTAATTTCAGAGTTACACACTGGGCGAAACAGGTTACTTTCACAATAAATACTTATCTAGAAGGAAGTGTGCCACATCAATTGAAATAGCGACTTATCCTAGTGAACAATTGACACTTGTAAAGACTATAAAGATCTGAGTTACCGCATAAAGTGTTGCAACTCCTTTTAATTGTTTCTTCGTATACGGCAATTAGACTTCCGATAAATTGTATTACCACAAATAATTAGGACGCCTGGGTCTAGTCGTTAAATCAAAGCTATCCGAGAATTTGTAATTGGCTTTCTAACGTTGAGTAAATTATTTATGGTGTGTTATACGCCCTTGTTAGGCTAACAAGTCCGCTCCGTATTATTGCCACATGATTAAATTTGAATTATTCTGCATAAACTATATTTAGAAGGGCCTGACGTAATTATACAAGCACAACATAAACCTTTAATAAAATATGCCTAACCAGGGAATCAAACCCGGGACCTCAGGAACAAAAACAATTCGCTACCACTGGACCAATAATGGATTTTGAAATGAACGGCTTACTTAAAATAGTATGTAAGTAACATTGTGGTATTAAATTATGATTGAGTTTTTTCAGCTTTGAAGTAATGCACACATGTAATTACGCCACATTTAGTCATGGAGAGGTGCAACGTACGTTCGGTCCTACACCATTATGATATCTTGAAAGCCTGCATGTGTCAGTTCTAACCCAACAGCCATACACTGAATATGATATGAACTGAATATGAAATGTTGTATATGGACATGATGTAAATTGTGAAAAATCATTCATGTTTATGTAAGGACGTCCGTGTAAGAGTTGTTACCATAAACAACAATGTTCCGCTAAGAACATACCATAATGCAATTTATATCCCGATGTTTTGTAAAGAGGAGTCCTTTTATCGACGTATACCATTATAATTGGCCATGTATCAGATACAAGACAAACCTACGCAATACAAAGTGCCCTAAGGTAAGGCTAGGAATTGACACCATAGGATTTTTATTGCGGACATCAAAACACTTATGATGAAAATTTGAAAACATATTGTTACATTTGGGTAGATAGGTATGTAAATGTTATACAATTAATATTGGTCCCTTTGGTTGTAAATCACTTACCCATGTGCTCGAAATATATAACACACACACACACATACATCATAGTATAAACCCGTCTTTAAAAATGTAAATTAAAATAACACGTGACTTGTTCTGTACATATACACACGTATAGCATACAGACGCGCAGCACATTCAACTTAAATCAATTAAACATCTGAAATGATGCAAATCACGCGAATTGTAATTGATTCAACTTATTACAGTTTTATTGTTATCGTTTACATTCCTAGCAAATTGTGTTTCAAATATTTAATGGCGCGTGCATTTGGCACACACGCAGTAGACGTATGGTTGTACGTATCTGTCTTTATGTCGTGTCTGTCTGTCTTTACATTACATCCATTATACAGCGGGAGCAATTGACTACACATGTGGCATCGAATATAAAAGACAAAAAACTTTAAGATGTATATTCCCCTTGCGTGTGTGTCTCCGAACTATAGCCCTTTGTTTATTTTACGAAGACATCTTATACTGACTTTTTTAATAATTAAATGTATCCACTTAAAACTAAGGTATGTATATTTCACATATACTGTATATATGTATTAACTTTATAAAACAATACATGTTTCTCTCCTATGAACTTTATTATTGCATTTCGTGTTGTGTACTTTTCGGCAGGGTCATATCTCGAAAACTATAGTTATCAAGTTGAAACATGATATGTAGATGGACCGGGTTTAAGACATGAATGTTACATCAGAAATTTCTCTCATATTTTTAGAGTTATTACCATTTGCATATTTGTGTTTTTAAAGTGTTTTTCCGGATAATTTTTTCAGACTGTCAAGAGGAATAAGCTTAAACATATATATATGTAGTAAGGTCTCAATGTGGGAATGGGCACTTCACAGGAACTATAACACATGCTTCAATGCTTTAAAGTGTTTGCTTTCTTCTGTTTGTTTATTTTTCGACCTTTGTTTGCACTGAACATTTCTTTTTAACTATGAAAGTTTTGATCTTGAAGCTTAATTCGTTGGCAGACTGCATTGATGGGCTATTCATTCTTCCATATGTTACGAAGTATATCCCTGTGTTAAATTATTACAAAATGACCGCCTCATGAAAACATGTATTGCGCACACATTTCCATAAGGGATCCGTATGCCAAATTTATTCGATTTTTTGTTTCTTTATTTCAAAACATACAGCTTGAGCTTAAATACAACTTTGTTTATAATAAAATGCAATACAATATTTCCCTATCTTTAATAACACTATTCATGCACTTGGACCAGGATCTTAAATAAAATGATAAAAATCAATGGTCCATTTCACATCAATAATTGAATAAATATTCAGTGACCATTATTGAACATTATCGCATGATATGTGTTTCTCAACAAATGAGAACATGTCACGTGAAATGTCTACATTTGACGGACGTTTTCTTAAATGCAAACAGTCACCATTGTATCAGACAAAATATATTATGTCAGTTAGTTTAAGCCATGTCTCTAATTTACTATTCTTATTAAACAAGATATGTACTGTGTTATTCAAAACCATAGATTTATCCCTGTTACGCATATGATATCCGATTGCTCTACTTGTTCTCAAACCTGAACATGTGCACATTAGCAACATAAAAAAGGACGTTAATGCGTTTTGGGAATATTTCTCTTCATTGTGAATTGATGACAAGTTGCAACAGTGTAATCTATGTTGAATAAGGGAGTTGTAACATTAAAGTCGGTGGAATAATAATACCAGTATTATATACTTTGCGATCAGGATTTGGTTTAATTTAGACATTTCTATTTGTTTCAATGATACACAATGTTGTTTTACACACGAACTTATCTGCGTGTCTGGATGCAATGTCGTTCTTTTATGTATGAAACTTGCCTTTTTGTATTTAATAACACTGATAACAAAACACGATCTTACTCTCCATCGAAATTTAACTTTAAGTACTCTTTGGTTTAACATGTATCAGAACAACAGAATTACAGCTTTCGGAGGCACGGTCAAATGAATTTAATATTAGATATGCAATCATACATACTGATTTGCTGAATTTACTGAGTACAAAATTATTTCCTGAAGTTTGCACTTATATAGTCCAATTTTACAACTATTATATCTTTCATTAATACAATAACTGTAATGTATTCATATTTTTTCCATTGAAACAAACGAAACACATTGAATTTAAAGGTTAGTGGCCAAGCTGAGCTAAAAGACAAAGTATACAACAACTATTGATACTACAAATTCTGTTTGTGCGGAAAAAAACATCATTAATCATATTGAGACATATGGTAAATCTCCAAGCAATTACCGCATGACATGAATTGTCCTGTTGAAACAACCTAAACATTAAGCTTTGCCCATTGAGGACGCGTAGTGTGACAACACGTTGTAAATCATTAATTATATTGAGGTGTTATTAATTGTGTTTAATTGTGCCCTTAGATGTTACAATTATTTTTTCAATACGCTATTCAGCGATGAAATAAAACCGGAAATTAACTGATAATGGGGTAGTCCAATTTGTAAATGATGAACAATTAAGTAGAGAATTATGATTGGCGTATCGTTTGTGCATTGAATACTAGCCGAGTACTGTCACAATACATGGGATGGTTTAATGTATGTATAACCATAAACAGGTTCACAGAATAAGCCCGATACCACCCGGTGTTAATTGTTTACGAAAGTGCCTAATATTGTAACGAATATAAAATAAGTGTTTTGCTTGTGCAACATGCATTCTAATTCGGTAAGGTTTGTATATTATGATTCTAATTAACGTTAATAAATGAGTAGTCTTTGACTTACTAGTATTTGCATAATACCGATTTGAATGAAAGTGCCGTTTATTTTTAAAAGATTAACATAATTCAGATATGTAAGTTGTTTTCTCTCATGGTGTATTTTACAAGGATTTATACCTTAGGTGTACTACGTTTTAAGACATTACATGTGCCGACGTAGTTTTGTTTATGATAAGAGCGTTTTCCCATAACCCGTATTTGATTAAATCTGAGTTAGCACAGCAAACGCAATGAGGCCCGTTTCCGTTTCCGGTGTAAACATAACAAACAAAATGTAGAGTTTAATTTTAAAATAACATATGCAATCAGTGCGTTTTGAAGCGTAAAAAGTGAAAAATCTGTGTGAATATAAAGGACTTTATCTAAAAAAAATGTACGTATGAAACTATGTGAAAGAAAATAAGTGTTTTGATTATCTGTACTTTTTCAAGGCTAAAGACGTCGGGTGGGGTAAATTGTTTATTCAAAAGAATAATACTTTTAGCCGGTTTGTGCGAGTTTGAGCACTTTGAGCTGGTTAGCAAGAACCGTTAATCCGTCACGCACTACGTGAAAAACTATCGTCACGCTTGAAGAGGTCATAATTGTGAACTAAACAGT
>VMBQ01002977.1:0-35331 GCA_007657795.1 Dreissena rostriformis
TTTCTACCTTGTAACCACCAGATATATTCTAATTGGTATTGATTAAATATCTTTCTTACTTATACTTAAATTTTCTATGCCAAATAAGGTGTGTGGCTTTAATTAATCATACTAACATTGATAACTGTGACCATTGCAGTCATTGTCAATCACAGCATATACTAGTCTGTGTCTTATGTGACAAAGCAAAAAGACAAACAATGAATATTAATAAAACACTTAACATTACCAGAAAAAGCAAAATGAATTATTCCGTGTTGTGTCTCGTTTTGATGGGTTAATTATATTTCATGGGTTAGTGATCTGCAATTATCAGAAGATCGAAAGACGAACACATATACGTGTATATCATGTGTGTGCCCCCTTAAGTGCATTCGTGGTTTGCAATTAGAGATATCGGCCATAACTGTGCATCATTTCAAATAATAAGCAAAAAGCAGTACTGCACGATTGTGATAAAATGTTTTGCCTCGTAATAATGTATAATGACTACAAACCGTTCGACCTCACACACAGCATCAAGTATATAAAATGTGATTCAAGTGTGCAGACGAAATAGCCGGATGAACGTTAATTTCAAAACAAAATATAACACTTATGTCGGGCGCTACAAAGCAAATTTAACCATTAAGTATGTGTGTTCGTTTTATTATACTCAATTTTATAATGATCATACTAATCAGGATATTCAGTAAGTATTGCATAATTTAAAGGAACTGATGAATGTGCATTGTGATTTACAATTATAAATAAGCTGTGTTCTTTCAAATTCTTATTTGTGTAGAAGAGTTGCAAATTAAAATTTAAAATTATTTTATTTTATTTTATATTATTTTATTAGTAACCCCCTTGGTACACGGTTCACGTTGGCGAGTATGAGATCCGACCACCAAACATTGTCTGCAACTGAAATAGCGGCATGGCTTTTACCCAACCGTCCGAGATATCATCCTCCCTAGTCACATGACTCTCTACACTCATAGGAAATGCCGGCAACCCTACTACAAACCTAGTTTTATGTTGCTTAACTTCATTCATCAACCCTTAATGTTCAGAAAACAAACACTGCTGTACCTATGCTCCTTACTTCTTCTTTGTTCTGGAGACGTATGCCCTAACCCAGGCCCTGAATCATCGAGTAGTTCTTCCCTCTCAGGGTACAGCCATATATTGAACAACAACGGACTCAGCATCATGCACCTGAATATTCAGAGTCTTAGATCAAATCTTGACATCCTAGAAGTCGAGGCACATCCATACGACGTACTCGTCCTTACGAAAACTTGGCTTAACTCATCCATTCCTGACGATGATATCGCTTTATTGAATTTTCAGCAACCATTTCGCTGTGATCGTTCAAATCGTCTTGGGTGCGGTGTAGTTATATACGTTCGAGAAGGTATCAATTCAACCAAGCGCTCAGATCTCTCTATAAATGGCTTACAATCTTTTTGGGTCGAGTTATCAACAGGTAAACACAGATTCTTGTTGGGAGGCACTTACCGTCCTCCTGACGCAAACAATGACTACTGGACCTTACTAGAACATAACCTTTATCAAGCTTTTACCCTGTCTTTCGATAATATCATAATCACTGGAGACTCTAATATGAACGTCCTCAGCCAAACCCCAAATACAATCATAAACCTTATGACATCATACAACGCTGAACAACTTATCTCCTCACCAACTCAAATCATAGAACACTCTAGCTCACTTATCGATCTTAACTTTGTCAAAAACAAAAATCACATACTATCCAGCTTTGTTGCAGACCCTTTCATTCCAAACTTAACTCGCTTTCACTGTCCAGTAGTGGTAGTTCTTCATTTGCATAAGCCCAGAACAGCTCCATTCAAACGACGTGTATGGGTCTACGACAGAGGAAACTATGATGATTACAGAGCCGGCCTACGGATGACGGACTGGAACAGTCTTTTCGACAACGACGACCTAGATGATATCACCGAGAAAATAACAGACAAAATCCTATCTATAGCATCCCAAAATATCCCAAACAAGATTATCACAGTAAGACCTCGTGACATCCCATGGATGTCAAACCTGGTAAGAACTCTTATAAAAAAAGGCAAAAACTTCATAAGAAAGGAAAAAAAAGGCAAATATGCCAGAAACATGGTCAATGTTTAAACACGCACAAAACTTAGTCACAAAACATATACGTCAGGCAAAACAAAACTATAAAAATAAATTAATTGAGAAATTAAATCAACCTAACACATCTCCTAAAATATGGTTTAAAACAGCTAAACAACTTACAAACAAAACACAATTGCAAACAATACCAACATTATACGACCACAATCACGAGGCAACTACGGACAATGAAAAAGTTGATCTTCTCAACAACTACTTCTCCTCTGAGTCAACTGTCGACGATCGAGATCACTCTCCTCCACCAATAAATCGTCTTACGGAATCCTCTTTTAGAAGCATCACCATAACGCCCCAAGACGTTCAAGACGCTCTTTCTCTTCTTGACCCAAGTAAGGCAAGTGGCCCAGACATGGTCAGTCCTAGGCTTCTGAAAGAAGGCATGCACGAACTTTCTATACCCCTTTCAACATTTTTCAATAAGCTCTTGCTCAATTCGTATTTCCCAGATTCTTGGAAGCTTGCTAACGTTGCGCCCATCTTCAAAAAATCCGATCCTTCTAAACCCTCCAACTACCGCCCTATTTCCCTACTTAGTTGCATCGGTAAACTAATGGAGCGCTGCATACAAAAATACATATATAATTACCTAACGACAAATAATCTTCTTACCCCTTTCCAATCTGGCTTCATCAAAGGTGACTCGACCGTTAATCAACTTACATGTCTTTACAATGACATATGTCAGGCGATGGACGAGGGCAAGGAAGTGCGTGCTGTATTCTGCGATATATCAAAAGCTTTCGACCGAGTCTGGCATCGTGGTCTGATCACAAAGCTTTCGTCGTTCGGAATATGTGACTCTCTACTTAACTGGATTATTTCTTACCTGTCAAATCGTAAACAACGCGTTGTGTATGCAAATTCTACATCATCCTGGCGCCATATACAAGCAGGCGTCCCTCAAGGCTCGATCCTTGGCCCCTTATTCTTCCTCGCCTATATTAACGATATCGTTTCTGCGGTCAACTCAAACATCCGGCTCTTTGCCGACGACACCAGTCTCTACATTATTGTAGAAGATCCGATCACTGCATCAACCACGTTAAACAACGACCTTGCATCTATACATTCGTGGTCCCAGTCCTGGCTCGTATCGTTTAATCCTGAGAAAACTGAATCAATTATTTTCAGCAGGAAAAGGCGCAAACCACAACACCCACCTTTAATTATGAATTCTTTAAATATCGAAGAAGTTGACACCCACAAGCACCTAGGTCTCACCCTGTCCTCTGACGCAAAATGGAACGCACATATCTCAATCACTCTGACAAAAGCTTGGCGACTTATCGGTATCCTCAGGTCGCTTAAATTCTTCTTAAACCGCTCCTGTCTTGAAAAAATGTACTTTTCACTTATTCGCCCTACCCTTGAATACTCTGATGTTGTCTGGGACAACTGTAGCGAATACCTAAAGCAAGAACTCGAATCAGTTCAAGTGGAAGCGGCCCGTATATGTACAGGAGCAACAAAATATTGCAACATCCAAAAGCTACTGAACGACCTGAAATGGGATACACTCTCGGAAAGAAGAAAACAACATCGTCTACTTCTATTTTACAAAATGACACATGGATTCTCACCACCCTACATGTCAGAACTGATTCCACATATAAATCAAACCCAATCAGACGGATACAACTTAAGACACATTCGACATGCCAGAGCACGCACGCAAGCATATAGTTTATCTTTCTTACCCAAAACAATACGTGAGTGGAATCAACTTCACATAACAATACAAAATTCACCAGACGTACAATCATTCAAAAACGCCATAAATAAAGCTAAAAAGAAATCCTTACCTATTTTTAACTGCGGTTCACGAACTGGACAAATCCTACACACACGTCTTCGACTCGATTGCAGCGGTTTGAACTACGACCTACACAGAAGGTCTCTAGTAAACTCCCCCTTGTGTTCATGTGGATCTCCAGAAACAATAGATCACTTTCTCTTAAGATGTCCACATTATACAAACCTCAGATCCCACTGCTTTGCCGCTATCAGGTGCCCT
Source organism: Dreissena rostriformis (assembly GCA_007657795.1). Taxonomy (NCBI): domain Eukaryota; kingdom Metazoa; phylum Mollusca; class Bivalvia; order Myida; family Dreissenidae; genus Dreissena; species Dreissena rostriformis. The sequence continues at coordinate 4,193 of VMBQ01002977.1, forward strand.
ATTACCACCAATAATCTGTTAAATGGCTTTGACCGATTCTCTTGTGCAGAAAACGAATTTCTGATCCTCGCTGTACAGCGATACATCATAGCAACGAAACGTTTTGCGACATACGTGTAATCGGCTCTCTACTGCTCTACAACAGACCGTGTACCAGGTTTACATATAAAATAATATTTTTTTCCCCCTCTTTAATATTTCTCTTACATATTGTCTACCCCTACCCTTTTCACACGTAAACTAAACACTGACAGTTCGACTTCTGCCCACACAGTTTACAGTAGCAACTCCACACAAACGGAGAGGAATTAATATAAGTGTCACATCGACCTTGTTTTCCGATCCAAAGCACATTCATGTTTGGTATCTGAATATCTCGAATAATGTTTACATGTGTACATGTTTACATGAATTATTTGCTTGAAATAAAGTTTAAACTAAACNATCCCGGGAATCCTAGTAAAGTTTGACATAACCTTCAAATACCTCGTTAATAGCTCTTGTTGATAAGATATGGGATTGCCGAGAAACATACACTGCTTACGTCATAATGGTACACATAATCCGTCTACATAACAATCAGCTTCATACACGCATGTGCTAAGTTTTTGAAATCAATACGCTTTCATAGACAACTGACATGCTAGCTAAACAAGTATTTAGAAAATGTATACCACAGTCTAGTAATGTCGGATCAATTCTGTGATGGACCAGTGTATATCATCGAAAAACAGTTTACATTGGTTTGATTGTCTTCTTTGTTACGTGTTTGTTATTGCAAAGCAGTCACCGTTAACCAGAAGGGGGGGGGGAATACTTAAACGTGTAACATTCTCAAAATAAAGAATTGAACCACCTTTAAAGTATGCATACATTGACCGTGGAGTGAAAAGGACTATACTTAGAGAAAATCAGTTATTTCTAAACCACGGTTATTACGTTATGCACACGTCCATCTAGTAGTAACATAAGGTAGACATATTTTAATGCATGAAACGAAACATATTTAGTGCATTGAATGTTAAAATTACAAATCGATTTCAGTTTTTCATCAAGAACTTTATTATTTAACGACAAACGCCAACAGTTTAACTACGCAATTTATTATCTTAAAGGTTTGGCATAATAATGTCAAGGCTGGGATCATTTGTATTATACAGGTTCCCCCGAGAACGGCGGGAAATTTAAGTACATAATGTCTATCCCCGTGACAAGCGGGAAGTGTTTTCGTGGAAACTATGCCGATGAACACAGTAATTTGGTCTTCACACAACTAAGCTCAAAACACAAATCGTTTTGCATTGGGCAAGACTTGCGATCAGTATATTGACAACATACATACAAGAATATGACATATCGTAATATACAACAATCAAGTATAATCGTAGAATAACATGACAGTACAACTTAAATTTGTATACATCACTTATATTCTTTATCCTTAAATGGTGTTTTCAAGGCAAGAGTAAAACCAAAAAAAAATCACCTAATGTAAAATAACTCTGGCAAACTGTACCCGAAAACAACCAATATTAACATGTACGTGTGGACATTGTGTAACTCAAACATAATTAGTCATTTAACCAATTTATAAATGCGGTTTAAATTTCAAAAAGTGAAAGTTTACTGATTAAAGTCAAGCGTAGAACTGACCAAACAATGAAAACCCCGTGCACATTCCCGCACATGTCCGCCTGAGTGACCATCACTCACGTGACAACCACACGCATGAACGAACCGCACATGTACCTGTTTTGTGCGGTGCGTTATGTTTAGACAAACGTTCTATGCTGTACTCCGTAACGCACATAACTGAAAATTCTCCAGCACTGGTACAGTCAATTACGCAGGAACCTGTCGTCGGGGGCCGAACATCTAAACGTATTCATTGATGTGTATGAATTATATATTGATTCAATCTTGGTAAGCAACACACTGCAGAAAAAGACGCACGCAAATTCCAAACAATTGACACGTCTTGGTTTAAACATATTTATTCTAGAATGTGTTTACAAGATATGTTACAAACATCTTAAGTTTATAGGATTGGAACGGTAGCAAAGCTAGTAGGGTTCCTTTCCACAAAGACACGTCTTAATTTCAAATATCAAATCAAGTGCTAATATACAGCTACAGCACGCATATATTTTCCTTACCAATATAATATTAATTCGGAGGGTAAGACACTTCGAAAGCATTCACGACGACGACGTTAGGTTCTTCACCTTCGGTACTGCGGTTACAATTGCCCGGGCACACTGCTGAATTCAAAACAAAAAAATAATAATTCCACTAGGGAATTTGCAATTATATTGGTGTGCAGTATTGCAGTATACCGTGCCCTTATAAAGACAAATTGTAATGTTCTTCAAACATTTAAACGTGTGTATAACTCACAGGGTTATGAGTTTCAAGCTGTCAATGATACAAGCAAAGTTGAACGTAAGCTTTGGAATAAAGCAATCAAGTTAACTGAAAGTGCTATTGTAAACATGGGTATTCAAGATTAATCAGCAGAAGATGCATTCGCATTAAAGCAGCCCAATGCGAATTCCCCTATATATTAATCATTACAAACCAATATGTTAAAAAACATTATCTCCTCGGAAACGATGATGTAAAATAAAATGTAAACTTATAATTGAACGTGTTTATAATTGCAGTTGTACTATTATGTCGCTCTTCTTTTCATCTGACCATTCAATAGTACAATGGTAAACACATTGAAACGAAGTTTATTTTGTTTATTGCATTTTGTTGGTATGAGATGTATTGTTTAAAACATCAAAACAACGGCTATATGGGGCGATTGGGGTTCTGAAACCGGTTTTAACTTAAAACGTTGTGCCTTATATTGATCAAGACAAGGCAGTACTTACTAGAGTTGAACGACTTTGCTTTATATCACGTCGTTTGGAGCATCATTCTTGAAAACATGAATCACAACTGTTAGTAAATTGTGCGTATTAAATTGTAGATAAATGGCATGTTATAATTCTACGACTACACAATTGGTACATAATACATCGAATGAAGGCTTTTTAAATACAACAACGTCTCACAAAATGCAAACACTGTGATAAACACACTTTCCATGTGCTGCATGACATTGCGAGTATTGCCCTCATTTATAAACGTGTCTTATGTTGTACAAAAATACGTTGTAGGACAATTACCATAGGTCTAGACCATGTCAATCACATTTTCAGAAACAGAACACGAGACGAGATGAGTTGCCCTTTCTTGCAAAGTGCCGCACGCAATGGCGAATGACTGCTGCTGGTAAAAAAATAAATTGCTGCTACATGACTGAAACTTGACAAACATATTAATTATCGCCATTTTTTTTCGGAAGTGGAGGAAATATAATGAAATATAAAATCTTCATGCAAAAACCAATATTCATCTCAAATGAAATAACATTAAGGTTGTATAAATATTTCATTTGTTATGCAACACAAATTGTTACAGACTACTTTTTTCATATTTGAAGTGTTTTAAAGTTAAAATACCACCGAAAACATACATTACCTGATCGTGGAAAATAGGACATAAACTAATGCGTTTTTTTTGTAGTTTTTGTTTATAAAATAAAGCGTTTTGTATTTATATAGAAACATAATGTAAAAACAGAACAACTGCGACAACCCACAACCGCATTGTCATTATCATGGGCAACACAATTGTATCTAACTTGTACATGAATATAAGCATAAAGGAACACCACACATATTTTCAGGAGATAACTTATTGTTTATATGTGCTTGTCTGTTACAATCGTAAAAGGAGTGTGTTATATATTAATACATATGTCATTGTTACATATATTATTTATACTTTTAAATTAGAATTAATATCAAGAGCGGCTTTATTTTATCAGTAATACACTGACGTTGATTATAGCTATTTTTCCTCTTTAATGAGAAGTAGACAGCCAGATCAGTAATTGCATATCAGATCGGTACCACAAGAATACATATTAAATGGAATCATATAGTATCAAGCAATTAATTGAATTAATGACTATCGTCGAAAACAAAAACATGTAAGTCTACAGTGTACAGTCGTTTAACACACTGAACCCTTAATCTTTCGTGGCAAGAAGTTCAGTAATGTAAAAACAAGGTACCGTAACGTTATCAATACAGCTCGGTTTTAATTTTTAACTAGGTTGTTACCATGTATTAAGCTGTTACTTTACAGATGTTGCGACAATGATATTGATGCAAGACACTTGTTTGCAATTTCAAGAATAAACGAAAACAAGACATAGTACGTATACAATTATGTTACAAAACAATCCCAAATAATGTGCAGAACGAGGGTGGGAGATACTGAAAAACAATATCGACTATAGAATATGGTCAATATGGCCTTGAGCTAATAGTATTACTTTTCCAGATGTTTTACCATTCAAATCATTCCCCAGAATACAATACCAAGGGGTTATCGCGAATGATAATATCACTAGAGATTACAGATGACCTTTTTGTAATAAATGTCGTTGCTACAGCGGAAGTAACACAAATCAAATTTATATCCGATACAATCCGAATAAATATGTGTAATAAGATTAACAGTGCCCATTAAACATTATTTCGGTTAAGGATGTGTTTATGTCAAAATAATGTTATTAGTGGTATGTTACTGCAGAAGTCAAGGTGAATCCATCTTTGTTAAATATGAGTTGCCTAGACAATGAAAACTTGTTATTGTGACTCAACTGTTTTATGAACTGTAACCGGTCATTTCGAGAAAAATGACATTTTATGTCATGTACATTATAATTCAAATATATACAAGTTATCCTTTGTAATACCACAGGTATCATGTACTTCAATTTATATTTACTTGAACGACTTACTCAAAAACATTTGCATATTCATCTATTCATCACTCTTAACATTTTTTATCAAGGCTGCGAACTTCTATAAACTCGATAATTTGCACATGTTGAGCTTTGCGTTCGTTACATTTTAAAAGACTTTAATACGAGTTATTGTTTTAACAGTGAATAATACTACTTTTTACCTTTTTTCAAAACAATCATTATGCACATGTTGTTCTGTATCGCAGTTGAATGGTTTATTGTTTCACAATTCAACACAAATGTATATATATATATATATATTATATGTGTTCTTCGTGAAAATATCTTCAATTAGTGGGCAATTCGTTGCCGAACCATGACAAAACAAATAACTTACATATGATATACAATCAAGAAAATACCATACTAAGTTTGTCATACTATTTTTCAGCGTGGTACTACTTGGCAAACAGTACAGATTGCAAAATGGTTTCTTATGCGGTATGGAACCTCGGAAGCAGATTAAAGCCAGTGGTGGAAAATGTGGTAATCACATAACGAATTAGCCAATTAAACGTGATAACGGCTTTTTCTGAAGCTCCATCTACAGGTTTAATCAGGCGGAGTAGGATGCCATTTTATTCAACCAATGCGGGATAAAGAATTTTGTCCATAAAACGTTGAACTCATATTAAGAAGAATGTTATTATTGCATTTCAATTAGGTCACAGACTTTCCATTCGAACGGATGCTTAAATTGCAATGAAATTGATCTGCAACGAAGCGACTTTTTATAAACACAATAGTATGTTCAACTTTGACGTCAATTAATCGTGTTCAGTCTTATAATACCAAAATTCAATGTGTCGCCACATCAGTGTGGTGTTAAACAATGGATTGAGTCATTATGAAAATGATTGATTGTGAAATAAAATCAAAATACTTAAAGTACTGGTGGGGCGATTTTGTTCAAATTTTGTGGTCGTAAAAACACTATGAACATGTGTCATGGAGATAAAGTACGCACACCGAGTAAAACGTTTTATGAATTAACGTATTTTGTTTCTAAGCAAAATGAAAACACTGATTGATTTGATGTAGGACTGAATTACGAGAATAGTTTAGCTGCTGTGAAAGTGACAACCACAACATGTATTTGGTGTGTAAGGAAAAAATTCAAAACTGGCATTAAAATCACGGGCGAATCGTCATATAAAAACTGTGTAGCGCGGAGAACATTGAGATGTTTACTTTGACAGTAAACAATGTAGCGCGTGGTAATTAAATTTGTCGCCCCTATCACGAACGCAGTTGATTTCTTTAACGAAAGAACATAAATGCGCTGTATCGGTTAAGTGTAGATAGTTTAGTATTGAACCGAAATTTCGTCGCTGTATACACCTTCCATGAGGACTGCGTGTTACTCAGGTGCTAATGCCACGGTGAATAGACGTTGTCATGGTTGACACGCGCGATGTTAGCTGATGATGTCAAACTGTTACAATCCAAGGGTGTTTGTCGCACAACGAGTGTGTAAACACCGTGAAGGCGGGTAAAACTGGATTGAACTGGATTTATTGATGAGCATTTCAGAAGGGGAAAATTTTATTGTTCAATTGGTCACGTGATAATGTTTGTGAGCATTAATACTAATACCATGCGATCGGAGCTATTTAGTTTGCGAATGCAGAATCTGGATGCAAAGTGGTTAATTGCAGTAACGGACTTTATTCTTCGGTATACGTATATTATGTTATCTATGGGGTGAATTGCAAAAGGTAATCGCCCCAAAAATTAAGGTTGTTGCGTTTTGATGCGTAACTTTATCTTTATTACATTATTATGAGTTGATATCGGAATAAAACTAAATATTATTGTGACTGTTTGCTTTTTGTTTTGAAATACTTTTTTAAAGTTCGCGTTTTAAAAAGCTCGTTTATTTAAAGTACAAATGCATAAGAGCTAAAGCAATGGTTCAGACCACATAATCTGTGCAACATTAAATTCATTGAAACATTTTACGATATGGATAAACTACGCATATGACTATTATATGATAATCATTATTATAAAGATATACACTATATGGAGACGATTTTGATTTGCACCTGATTTAATTGTAACTGTAAAACTAATAAAATATATAAAATCAGTGTGAATCGTTTATTTCTACACATAATACCGATGTTAATTACCAATGTTTAGATATGTGCGGCTTATAGAATGAACACACAAGGTGATATACAGCTTTTGCCTTAATTGTATTTGATGAATTTTATCCTGTCGTATACAGAAGCCATTTTATAGGATTTTCATTATTATTCAGTTATTGGCTAGTATGTCTTTTGATATGCTATCACGTAAATTGACGGATATTGGGATGCAGTTGCAAACATGTATCAGTCCGGATATATTGTTCAGGGTCAAATACTTCTACAAATGAAATGCACTTCACATGTGAAGCTTGTTTTCGTTGATCCTAAGAGAGAGGTAGTTTTGCAAGTCGGCCTGCTCTTAGCTACAGCAAGAACGATCACCACTGCATCTGCCTGTGCACACTGATGATCCTGTTTATACTTCACCACTGGTGGTACACTGCAGGCAGTGAGTGTGTGTATGTAATCAATAGTGTGTAACAGCTTGTACGACGACATTGGCCAGTTTGTCATTGAAAACTGTACATATTGGCTGCGTTCTGGGAAAACGGGGCTAAATGCATGTCAAATAAGTGGTGTCCTGTGCACATTGATTAGCCTGTGCAGTGCGCACAAGCTTATCAAGGACGACACTTTCTGATTTTATGGTGTTTTTCATTTAAAGAGAGTCTCTGGTACTGGGACGACAATAAATGCATATGCATTAAGCCCTGTTTTCCCAAAATGAAGATCAAATTATATTTTAGATTAATGATTTGAAAAAAAAAGATAAAAGAGATAATAACTTCAAAGTAACCTCGCTGACAAGGCAAATAAACAAAATCACTTTTAAATCAAATTAACAACCAATCAGTTCTAAATTTTTATCTTGTGGCATTTTTTAGTTAACATTTAAAAGGGACCTTTTCACAGTTTGTAATTAAATATATATTAATATTGATAAATGTAAACATTGGATCTTAAACGCTCCATTTAAAAAAACAAGAATACAATTAAAGAAACAAAAAAAAAAAGTTCCCCAACTCGAACCACTGACCTCTGGAAAAAAGTCTATCGTTTAGACCTCTCGGCCATTCGTGCTCATACAATGAGAGATTTATTTTATACTTTATATTAGCAATCCTCGTAGTATGAAAAACCATATAACGACAACAACAGAACTCTCCAAATTATTTAATCGTTATATTGTGTCAATTTACCAAAACGTGAAAAGGTCCTTTAGTGTCTTCAGACTTGCAAATTGAATGAGTTAATACACTGTCAGATCTTACATCATGTATTACTTACAGGTTTAGTGGTTGCCTGTTAGCCTGGGACCAGTAGATGTAAGCCCAGGTAACTCAATTTCAAAAGGTGGTTACAGTTGGGCTAAAAAGCAGGGCAACTAGCTTTTTCAAAGCTTGAAACAACTCAATTCAATTAAACATAGACTACAAATTCGCTGTGGATCAATGAGGCATAGGAAATGATTCAATTCCGGCTCACAACAAGACATGATGCATTAAAAGTGTCATGTGGGCAAAATTGTTGCTCAATAATTTAAAGAAAATAAATAAAGTAGTAGATACACATAACACGACATGTACATGAGTCTAGGCTTGTTATTCTTTAGCAAGGCAACCAAAATTCTAAAGATGGTTGCCGCATTGGCAACCAATTGCGAAAAAAAGAGACATATTGTTGTTATTTTGTCTAAGTTATCTCTTTAACATGAATATGAGGATAAACATTGCACCCACATCTCGACCTGTGATTTAAGACACACTCTTTATAAATTTGAATGGGTTGTGTTCATTTCAAACTTTTGATATAAAAAGCAATAACATAATTTTGAAAACTGAGTTGCGTCTTAGATTGTGCAATAGCGAACTACTTCAGTGCATTCAGCGCTTTTATTATCACTAATAAGGGAGTTCATAATATCTACTCAAATGACACGACGTTTTGGATACATCCAATAAAATACGTCGACATAGTCTAAAATGTTCTTTTATAAAATGTACTTGCAAACCGAGCTGAAATAAATAGTTAAGCAAAATATTGAAAAACAATCACCATCTATGATGTAATCGGTATTTAAACGGATATCTATGTAATGTATTGTAGTGAAAAACAGTTACATTGCCTTCGATACAATGGAACGAAAAACATATTTGCGATGGATGGATGAAACATATAACATTTAAGGTACAAACTGTAGCATTAACACTGTATTAGAATTTTAAATTAGAGTGAATAAAAAACTAACGTAGAATGTATATATTGATTGTATTTTTCAAACATAATGACCAGTCTGTGTTCCATGATCATCAAACGTACTACAATTTCGATACGGTCCAATATCATGAGAGTGATGCATATATTTTCCAATCTAAATGTAGTTCTGATTTGTGATACCAAAACTAAAAAACTAACAAACTATTTCAAGAACTATCGATATGCATTGTAATCGCAATTGCTTATTGAGGATGATACATGTAGAAACCAACTGTTATCAGAATATTACAGTTGATTGCTCGTCATGGGGTTGTGTTCATTTCAAACTTGTGATATAAAAAGCAATAACATAATTTTGAAAACTGAGTTGCGTCTTAGATTGTGCAATAGCGAACTACTTCAGTGCATTCAGCGCTTTTATTATCACTAATAAGGGAGTTCATGACGTTGATGACGTCACGTCCGGTTGTGGTAAACAACTTTTTTAAACTCTACGTTAAAATTAAGTTTTTAAATGTTTTTTAATCGTCTGGTTAAACAAAAACATAGTCAAATAGTACAAAACAGAATCTCTGAAAAAAAAGGCGATTGAACAATGTAATCTTGTGAATTTTGGACAGAAGTAAACGACGTAAAATGAGTAATATTGTGCCTTTCGTTGGGACAGCGGCACCCGAGGAGTTAAAAAATGCTACGGATTGCGTCGCAGTTGGGGTGGATTACACGCTAAACATAAAGAAGTCACTACAAAAGAAGTTAGATTCCACCGATCAAGAAGATGTGGTTGTATACGAGACAGGTGGAGGTTTTCGACTTATACTAAACACTGGTATGTACGAACTTTTCAAAATTGCGGCGGATCAGTTTTTCAGCGATAACACTCTTCCGTATAAATGTTGCAAAGTTCCGGTGCACGACAGACAGGGAAATCTTGTTGAAACGCAATACAAGTTAAGTTCTGGTCGACAGGGTATTTACACATTAAACTTGTATCACACAAAAAGTTCTTGCTTAATCAACGGGAAAAACTCTCATAAGTTCACGGAAATTCACCTGCCAGCGATGTTAAAAAACATAGAGGAAAGATTGGTTAATGACAAAACAACAACAACTAATGTAAACAATGCCTTCAAAAATATTTTGATGTCAACAAGCAAAAATGAATCCAAACTTTCGGAGAATCAAAATGAATCCGATAGCCATGAAGAATCCGATAGCCATGAAGAATTACGTCGCCTAAATGAGTCAGTTCAGTCTGTACGAAAAGAAAAGCATGCTCGTCGAATTGATCAAGACGCAAAATCGAATGTCCATGAAATATTGAATGATTTTATGAAATCCGTTTCAAGTGAAATTAATGAACTCAAAAGTGAAATGCGGGAACACATACTACAGACCTCAACGCAACTCGGTGAAATAAAAGATATTGTATGTGGATTAAAAAATCAACACAATCTGTGCTGTAGTGACATGAAAAATAAGTTGAAAGATGTAACTTCAAATTCAGAATCTGTTAAAACGCAAATGTGCAGCCTAAACGAGGGACTTCTAAAACGGTGGCAATCCTTCTCTGAATCAATGAAAAACCAGATGTCTAATATTACAACACAACAAAAAGAAACTGAAATATCGCTAAATAAATTCATGGCAACTCCTACTAGATCGTATGCAGAAATTTCAAATGACAGCTCTTCCAATGTTCCGGAGGCACATTCTACGCAAAATAAAGATCAACGTTCCAGTACTGAAAATTCAAATAACAGCTCTTCGGTGGTTTCTGAAATACATAATACACCAAATAAAAATCAAAGATCAAACCAAACAGTAACCAGACAGACGCTTATCATAGGAGACTCCATCTTGAAGGGGGTAAACAAGTCTGACTTGAAGACGGACGTGGATGTTCTTACTTGCCCAGGAAAGAAACTTCGCGGAATCCAGTCAAATCTGAGTAGCGAAATCGTTTCAAAATACAAGAACATCATTGTTTATGCTGGGGGAAACGATGCTGCTTCCGGTTCTGCTCAATCTACACTTTACAATGACATTAAATCTCTTATCCTGGACATAAGAAGAAAATCGGAATCGTGCGCAGTATATTTGTGTACTGTTTGTCCACGCATAGACACTGACGTACTTCCGCTTAATGAACTATTAAAGCGGACTGGAGAAGACCTGGAAGTACGCATTATTGATTGCCATCAGGCGTTTGTATTTGGCAATGGGGACACAGCCAGCCATTACTACCATCGAGACGGCATTCATCTCAATGCAAAAGGCACTAGTGCTCTTATTACGGCCATACATCGACATCTACCAATAACAAGGCACGGGACCGGAAACGGAAGTGGGAACAAACATCCCCAAATTGCCTCGTTTCCTTACAGATCGCGATGGCAACAGGGTAAACAATGCACCGTATGTGGACTGCGAAATCACATCGCCGAAAACTGCTACCAAAATCGATGGGGCGCCGGCGGTTACTCGTACTACCATGGGCGCTACAGAAATTACCGAGGACAGAGACAAGTCATGGCTCCAACGATGTGTCCAATATAGGACAATTTTAACAGACAATCGCATGTTATACAACAAACAAGCAGTATCCTTTCTCCAAATAGGTTCCATACACTAAATTATATATGTATAGAATGTAATAATAATGTCTGCATATGTGATGCGAGCAATTCTCTTTTTAAAACATCTTCTTGTTCAAATTATTTGACACCTAGTAAAAACAATTTTGATAAATCTAGTTCAAGTAAAAATTGCAATATTTCAAATATTGACAGGTGTATTACTATTGACAAGTGTGACAATAATACTGCTCCTAATTTAGACTTCAATTTTTCCAACAAAGGGTTAAATGTTGTTTGTCTTAATATACATCACATCATGCCTAAATTAGAAGAAATTAAATATGTACTTTCACATTCAAAAATACATATTTTAGGACTCTGTGAAACATTTTTAAACAAGGAAATACAAGATTCGGATCTACAAATTCCAAATTTTAATTGTATTCGTCGTGACCGAGATAGTCGTAAGGGTGGGGGCATAGTTGTATATATTAAAGACAATATACCTTTCCAACATAAATTAGATTTAAATACGTGCTCATTAGAGTCGGTCTGGATTGAAATTATGTTCCCAAACACTAAATCATTTCTAATTAACTTTATTTATAGGCCACCGGATTCTACCATTGACTGGGTATCAGCCTACGATATCAGCTTTAAAAACGCTATTAACTGTATGAATAAAGAACTTTATATTTTGGGAGATTTAAATATGAACTTTCAGTCTGGAAAAGATACATTCAAAAACTCACGCTGGAATTCGTTTGTAATTTCAAATGGTCTTAAACAGTTAGTAATGGAACCAACAAGAATTACAAAGAAATCGTCTACAATTATTGATCATTTGTATACAAATAGACCCGATCGTATTAGCGATGTTTTTGTTTCATCTTATAGTGTTAGTGATCATTTTCCTGTATGTTTTACAAGACAAATGCATACAAAAATACCTAAGAACAAGCACATATCAAAAGATTATAGGCAATTCAAACATTTTAAGGAACACGCTTTTCAAAAAGATTTATTAATGTCGAATTTAAACATGATTGACACGGTCTCAGATCCCAATACATGTCTCAATTATTTGCTTAATACCATATCATCAACATTAAACATCCATGCACCTATTAAAACAAAAAGAATTAAGTCAGACATTTTACCTGGATGGTTTTCAGACGAAATTAAACATGCAATTAAAATGCGAGACTGGTTGAAAAAACATAACAAAATCGACGAGTACAAAAAACAAAGGAACCATGTAACGTTTCTTATAAGGAAATATAAACAACAATTTTATAATAACTCAGTAAGGGAAAATGTTTCGACAAAACATATATGGAAAACAATTAATTCTCTTGCACATCCAAATCCTCCCCTCACTCTGCCATTAACACTTGACGTAAATAATACAACCATTGACAGCATTCCTGAGATCTTAGACACATTCAACACACATTTCACTAACATCTCTGATTTGATCACCAAAACAAAATTTGAACCATGTCATTATGAAAAATTCAAAACATATCTCAATGATAAACTTAAAACACATGTATTTGAAATTGCACCAATAACAGTATTCGAGGTCCGTAAAATAATCGACTCTCTAAAAAACAATAAAGCACCTGGCCTTGACAATATTGGTCCTGATATACTCAAACATTGTGGTGATTCCATTGTCGACCCAATAACATCAATCATAAATAAGAGCATTCAAAGTGGAATTTTTCCGGACAGACTTAAGAATGCATATATATTGCCTGTGCATAAAGAATCAGATAAAAATGATCTAAACAACTATAGACCCATTTCCATACTCCCTACTATTTCTAAGATAATTGAAAGGCACATTTCAAATCAAATGAAGTCATTTTTTGAAAAACATCAATTATTGCATACTTTCCAGTCTGGTTTTCGTCAAAATCATTCTTGTCAGTCATCATTGATTCGACTTATAGATTCTTGGCTACAAAACATAGATTCTGGACAAATTGTAGGGTCAGTATACCTTGACCTCAAAAAAGCCTTTGACTTAGTAGATCATGATATTTTGCTTAACAAAATGTCTATGTACCATTTCTCTGAGAGTGTGCTTACCTTGATGCAGTCTTACCTATCTAACAGACAACAATGCGTCAAAGTCGGAACACAAAAATCATCTTTTAAAACTATAAAAGCCGGGGTACCACAAGGATCAATTCTCGGCCCTCTTCTCTTCCTTGTATACATTAATGACATGCCGTTTTTCCTTCAAAAGGGAACGTTAGATCTTTATGCAGATGACTCTACCTTACATGTAGCTGACGTTGGCATTAAAAACATTCAAAGTACTTTGCAAAATGACTTAAATATAATATCAAATTGGTGCTCTTTTAACAATATGTTAATACACCCAAACAAAACTAAATGCATGGTATTATCCAGTGCTAATAAATCTACAGACACCTTATTACTTAAAATCAACAACATTGTTATTGAACAAGTTGAACATTATAATTTACTTGGAGTAACTGTTGACAAACATCTCACTTGGCAACTGCATATAAATAACGTCTGTCGAAAGCTCAACTCAAAGCTAGCCTTATTAAAACGGATTAAACCCTATCTTAATTATGAAACAATGAAATTGTTTTTCAATTCATACATCTTACCACACATGGACTATTGTTGTGCAATATGGTGCTCAGCCACAAGATCAAATTTAAAGAAGGTAATTTCGATACAGAAACGAGCTGCAAAAATAATAATGAATAAACCGTTTTCTTCTCCTTCAATTCCAATTTTCAATAAACTGGGCTGGTTGTCATTTGAAAATAGGTGTACATTTCTTGTTGGGACTATAGTATACAAAGTTTTACATGGCTCAATGCCTCATTATTTTGACGACGTTATTTTTGTATCGAATAACAATACATACTCACTTAGATCCACCACCCACAACGATTTATCATCTGTTTCATTTAAAACCAATTACGGAAAGCGTACTTTTGCCTATTGTGCGAGAAATATTTGGAACTTTATTCCAAATAATGTAAGACAAGCACCTTCACTTATTTCCTTTAAAAGGCACTTTAAAAATCATTTGCTACAAACGCAAAACTTGTTTTGATGTGTATGTGGATTGTATCGATTAAAATACCGCTTTGGGGGGTATTTTTTCCCTTCTGTATGCTTTGTGACTGTCTGTTGATATGAAAGAATGAAATATTTATTATTTATTATTATTGTTATTATTACTATTAATTATTATCATTATTATTATTATTATTATTATTTTATTATTATAGTCATATTGCTTTTGTAATTATTTTAAGGCTGACTGCAGTATGCTAGACATTGTTGAGTTATATTTACATATACTGTGTTTTTGAAGACCACATTGTAAAAAAGAAATGTTATTTTCTTAATGTGATATCTTCTTGAAATGAAGTTATTATTATTATGGGGCGATATACATGTTTTACAATAAATGTTTATGGACTATTCATCGTATTGATGTTTTGTTCGCGTAAATCACAAAAACCTTTCGAATACTTGGTGATTTTTTTTGTAATTAGTTATTTTATCTGATAACAAACATGTTAGGTTTCCAATAATCTTATATTATTCTTGAATTATAAAACTAAGCGTTGTAATACAGCCTCAAGTTAATATATTAAAATTATACAAATTATCTACTAAAGAAGCAATGATCTATTGAGTGCAACACATTAATATTTTTAATATACGAATGGTTTACAGTGAATATTGACATACGATTTTGACTTGATACATATACAAATCGCGTGCATGTGCAGGGATGATATATTGTGGTGTTTGCTTGTTTGCGATACCGCGATTTGCTAGTTTTTTCACGGTTAATTATAATACAACTGAATGTTTTTTTTATCCCGTTTCCATGAGCGACTTTGATATTTGTAATACATTGTGAATATATCAAATCGAATAGGCATTTGTTGCATGAAACACTGTTATGAATCGTTTGTTGAATAGTAAAAAGTCGTTGGAAGAGACAACCTTAACCAAGGTCAATACTTTTTCTGATGGTATTGCTTGTCTTAAATGTCGTATGTTATAGTTTTGCTAAAGGTTCTATGTGTATAATTAAGATTCTGAATTGAATGATTGTATATCAAAGTATTATGAATAACTGGAATGGTAGTCCACTTTATGTTGAAGAGCAAGTTCATCATATGCATTCGTAAAGAGTAGTTAGTGAAGTCTTCTTCTTATTCTTAACAAGTGTGACGCAGATTGTAAGAGCTTTGAAATAACCGTCATTCTATCAATCTTTTAATCATAATAACATTAAACAGTCAACATATTGCAACGTGAAATCGAAATCATAAACGGGCAGCCAATGTAATCGTTTTAGCAAGTCGGAACTACGTTCTTCATATGATGCACATGTTACTAACCTGGCAGCATTGTTTCGAATTCTTTGTAATTTGTTCAGTTGATAAGCCGGAATGTCAGCAAAGAGTCCATTACAGAAATCAAGATAAGAGTAAATAAGACCATGAACAAGAATTTCAGTGGATTGTTGTGTCAAATGTTTCCGGATACACTTCAAGTTTCTTAACTGGCTATAGGCGACTTGGCATTTTTTTCGATGTGCAGATCAAAATTTAAGGCAATTGACATATGCACCCCGAGGTCGCGAACATTGTTCACACACTTCACTTCACAACCACCAGTCACACTAGTTATGTTCAGCTTTTCTAAAATTGTTGTTTTGTCCCATAATCTATAATTTCAGTTTTTGCATTGTTCATTTTGAGCTTGTATTTAGTCATCCAGTTAAGGATATTTTCAAAACAGTCATTCAGTTGGTAAATGATGTTAGATTCACTTTGTTGATTACCAGCTTTTATTTTAAAGGCAACTTTATGGGCATCAGCATAACCGTAAAGGTCAGCTGAATAGTTTTGAACAACCCTGTTTAACCCAGCGATATACATTGTGAAGATAACCGGGCCGGCGCAAGAGCCCTGCGGAACGCCACAGTGTAGTGGCAAGGTGTCAGACGAAGCATTGCCAATCTTGACCTTCATGGTTTTGTCAGTAAGGTAGAATTCAATCCATCTGAGTGCAGTGTTGGTAATGCATAAAAAAAAACATATTTGATCCTTCGTATTCATACGAACTATTACAAATTGTCATCATTGTTCATATAAATACGCACATTTTCAATGATAAAAAGTAAGTGTTTTGCATTAAAAATCAACATGTTTGATACTTCGTCACATATTATGCAATACATTTACTACACAAAGGAGATACTAGTTGTCATCTTACATTCTCAAGGTCACTAAGCACCTCGATTTGCTGGCGTTCGACACACGTTCAGGTTGCGGTTTCATCACAATCAAAAGGCATATTGTTGACGCCTTTTCGCTATCGACCAATGAAATGCTACGTCGCGCGATTCGCGCGAACCCGTGCCGTTATTTTTTAATAAAACAAAACGTTGCAGGACCATGAATAGTAATGTTATAATTTCCAAAAATAGAAGGTTCATTGGGAAATGACAATTTATCAAGTAATGTGTGTGAATTATCCAATCAGAATGCAGCGTGAAAATAAACGAAGTTGTATTTACTTTAAATTACAAAATGGGGGCATTCATATGTAACATTCACTTTTTGAACACGATACTAATGAGCCTTGCTCTATGAAAAGGGGGTTTTATGCACGTGCGTGTCGTTCTAGAGTAGCCTGTGCAGTCTACACCGGCTAATCAGGGACAATTCCTTCCGCCTTTTATGTATTTTTCTTTAAAGAAAATCACTTCTTAGCAAAAATCCAGTTTAGGCGGAAAGGATTTTCCTTGATTAGCCTGTGCGGACTGCACAGGCTTACAGTGAGGACACTTCACGCACATGTATTAAACCCCCTCAAATATATCATATAAAATATATTTTGAGAATACTGTTTAAAATAGTCCAATCAACGAGTTGAATATTATTTCGACTGTTAAAACTATAGGTGAGCGTTCGACAGTGGGTTGATCCAGAACTAAAAACTATATAAAGCTATCGATATAAAATCAATTTTGAATGTACCCTATGTAAATTCGTTATGATTATCAACCGGTGTTTTCTTGATTTGTTTCTAATGTCTATCGCTTTTATGAGAATATGAAGAAGATTTTGTTTGCTTTTGGTGTAATACCGTAAAACATTTTCTCAGTAAAGTTAAACAAAAAATATTGTTAACGGGCGTTTGTCAAATGTTTACTACTAGAAAATAATGCGTAAATAGCTTTTCGTTGCAACAATCAAGTTAAAGTTTAAAACATAACACTACAAATACGCTATACATTCAACTTACAATTCCTACACTGGCTATCAATATGCATTGTCGATAATGTTCTTTAATAAAGTCAAGTGTTCCAAGAGCAATTAGCTGCCTTTACAAAATAAATATTTGCATTACCACGCCAGCTGTGTTATACGTTACAGAAGTATTCCGCACTGGTTACATCGGTGGGAATATGCAGCTAGGAAATTAGTCCACACGATATTGTCTTTAAACAACATACCAGTCATTGAACAAATTAACACATAAAACGCGATTATCCTTAATTGAGCGTAACGTCTGTTTCGTTTATATTTATACATAAACATAGTTTACATAGCACGCAAACAAATACCATGCTAACATGTGGGCTCAGAAGTTTGGGTTGATGCTACTAAACGGCGTATTACGAGACAAAATGCCTCCTGACCCAAATGATTTGGCATCCAACAATGTCGAATCAATGTCGAATCTATATACGGGCTACATGTCAACTTAACCCAACTATACAAATTAAAGCTTCACTGCATAACAATTTAACTTAAGCTAGGTACATGTATATGCAGTATTTGACTAGATTACAATCCGAAAACATACATGGCATTGAGGTAGTAGCAGACTAATTGTCATAATCACACGCGTATATATTTTGTTTTCAGCATTATACCTTTGGCCGTGTGATATAAACATATTTGCATTGGTGTCAGGTAAACCAATTAGGAAAACAAATGCTCAAGCCGACATAAAAAAAAAAAAAAAAAATGTTCACATTTCATTAATAACATATTTAATACTTGTGAACATTTTCACCGGCATACATTGGCACAATAAAACAAGTGTGCGATGTTTATACAAACATATAAATACAATTAAGTAAAATTGTAT
This sequence comes from Dreissena rostriformis, assembly GCA_007657795.1. Classification (NCBI taxonomy): domain Eukaryota; kingdom Metazoa; phylum Mollusca; class Bivalvia; order Myida; family Dreissenidae; genus Dreissena; species Dreissena rostriformis. Next base: position 23,140 of record VMBQ01002977.1, read on the forward strand.
GTCACCCTATCGAAAATAAGGACACATGCAAACAATATAAATATATTTGTCAAAGCTTTGGAGTCAGCTGTGGGCATGTCGATACATGTTATAAACTGAAGTAGCTAATCAAATGATGTATGTACATACATATAGATGTACAATGCCAAACAATCATGAACTTTAACTATCATATTATAAAAATGTGTCAAACTGAAGAAGATAGGGGTGGGATTTTTAAATTCAGGCAAGTGGCCCGCCAAATATTGCTTTTAGTACCTATACTATCCGAATATAACCTTAAACGTAATATGTTTAAATATTATGTTCCTTAAAAAAAAATTGTGTTACATAGATTTTTATTTTCGAGAACCAATATGAACAAAATACTAAAGGTTGTTAGTATAAAGAAGCATAAGAGTCATTTGTAAACAGTTTGCAGAAAAGCTAATGTGCACACATCGCAATATATAGGGTCAAAATTATCTGATAACTGAACAAATTCGCATAACATATTTTAATCAAGTTTTAATAAACGCATATATACTATCAGTATAATGATGCTAAAAATACTATTACCTAAAAACAATCATTTGACAATAGTTGATGATAATTAAAGGTACTCTCACCTTATCAAAATAAAGGTTCATTATTTGTTCATTTAGCATACATTGACATTAAGTAAACTATATGTATTACCATTTATACTATATATCTATCTGTACTTTCTAACTCCCCGTGCGGGTATAATTGGCAGGTGTTTATACTTAATATACAATACCAATTACTATAATATATCTTATTAACACATTCAATCAAAACATTTGTAATGTTTCCATCCATCGTATGAACAATATTAAAAACACTCCGAATCCATAAAATAAGCTTTAAACTCTCCGGTGAACTCACAACATTTGTTAAATTGTTATGAACTATTGTATTTGACCCTTTACAATATAATATTTTTAACTGCACTGTACACATACAACATGGTAAAACTGTATATTATTTCCATAACTCTTGACCGAGACTCTGAACTGTTAAAGTACAGCTATTGGGTAAATCAATTACTTGGTTACAAATTAATTATTATTCTGTTCTTATTAACACACAGTAATTGAACATAGATGCTGGTATGAGGGACAATGGTTGTGGTTGAAAATACTTGTGCATTCATGCGATAATGTTAAATTATTGAGCATTTTGGAGAACATGTTTTGCTCATAATTCTGTTGATGTTACTATACATAAGTCTACAATAAAATGCATGTCTGATGTGTTGACATCTGTTACTCGATTTCAGAGAGCTTCCGTTTTGCGTTTATTGGAAACGGTAGATTTGGAGAAAAAAAATTAAGTAATTGCCTGAGCTGAACTATATATTTTGTCATAAGGTATCATTGTTAAGAACAATATCTTATGCTTATCTTCATTTTATGAGTGCTGTTCGACTGATTCATTCGCTTTTGAGAATCGTAATGTTTAAAAGCATGAGTTATTTTCGTGTGTTTCAATTGACGAGAACATGTATACGAAATGATAAGTTTTCATTTTTCTTATTCCAAGGAGAGCACATGTAACAGAGAATCTGACAAGCGGTATTATGGCTTTTTTGTTTAGATGGGGTAATACTTGGTGTGAATCCATTTTTAGAAAATTCTAAATACGTTAAAAAGCGCTGGAAATAAGTTTCACCAGCTGTGTGGTTTAGCCGCTCCTAGCATCATTCGAATAAACAAACGCAAAGCTCTGAAAATGATTCCAATTATGTGCAGATACACTATATAACGAGTCAGGGTGTGTGCAAAGATAGTATACACTGTAAACAATAATAAAATTTACAAGTAAGACGCAATCAGTTTTAAAAACGTATGATTGGTATGTAATGCTGTTTGATGAAGGGAGCAACAGTTTATTTGCGTTTTATTTTTTGTAAAGACACTGACACGATTCATTCAATTTCGATAAACACATTATCATATGTTGACTGTTGAGTGACTTTTTTTAAGTTTCATAGGTCTATGTATGTGTTTATCTAAATTCCTTTAAGTTGGAAATCATTGAAATACCGCGCAGACAAACTTTAATAAAGGTAGATGGTTAGTGACTTATGTCAAAGCCAAAATACTAGGACACTGCGCACACACAAACTTAACACATGACAACCGGTTCAATGGAGTTAGACTCTGTATATTGTTTATGATTTTAATAAAAACTCGCATTAAGTGAGTATACTGATGATAAAGTATAACAGTGATATATAGAGAATAACAGGTACTGTCTGATCTTTTTGTAATATATCAGGCAAGGCTTAGAATAATATAACCGCGAGATTTTCCGAGCTTTTATTTTATTCGTGCCCAGAATGATAAATTAAAAAGAATCAGGAAGTTACCTGCTGTTCTGTTTATCATTCCACTCACAAACCTCATCCCCGTTTTCAAGAAATAATAAAAATATAATCGCTACGCCCGATAGCCGCTGCATTTGTTTAGAGCGTATGCATCGTTCTAAAAAAAGAAATGTTCCTAAACACGCAAAGAAGCGCCATAAAATTGAATTTTATAACGCCGTAAAGTCCAATTGCTTCTTTTATTCTGCAACGAAACGTTAAGAAGCAATACTTTATTACACAAAATGAATGCATATGTTATACATTTTAAAAGGAACACTTAATTAGCGTTTGTAATATGTCAAGGCTAGTCGCTCATGTCTTTGCAGGGCGTCTACACGTGTAATGAATGGACTTTTGTTTTCATTAGTTATTCGGAATAAACTGCCGGTTTTGCATACAGTGGTGGTTGTGTGTAAATATTTAGTTTATGTACATTTAGAACAGCTCCAAAATCATGTCATTTCTTTGATTTATTTGACCAGGAAATTGTGATTGTGAAACTGCAGGGTGGTGAGAAAAAAATGTTCAGTAAACGACATGTTTGAAGTGTTGACAGCAGAGGAATGGATATGTTGTTCCTGAACGATTGAATTTGTTCATGACGCAGATAGTTACAGAGGAACATGTTTACAACAGGTTTGAACATCTTTTCGGTGGCTTTATTTTCTGAAAGTTCGCTGTAATTTATGACGGACTGAAATTTGTTGGGCCATGTGATTTGTATGAAATTCAGTGGATGCAATATTTGAATCCATTATGTTTTTAACTAAATCAGTAAGCGTTTTCTGGCACAATTATAACTGATATGTTTCGCCTTATCAAAACCGGCCTCAATTGCCATAGGTGCGATTATAATTTCTTTAATCAGAAATTGTTTTTGATATGTTGTTAACAAAACTAGCAATTCGAATTCGTTTTAAATGATTTAAATGAAGGGAGTACATAAATAAAACTAGATATATTAAATGAAAACTTTTATTACAATTATGTATTAATCGTGAAAACATTGATAATATTTGTCTTTTTCTTGATTTTTAAGATGTGTATGCGTTGCTTTCAGATAGTTACATGCGAGGGAAAATGATTGACAACTGCTGCAAAGAATCGAGTATGGCAATTTAAAGTTTCCTCTCAATTCTCTCCCACGATGCTATGCAGTGTGACTGGCTCGTATTAATCACCATCGGTCTTGCGAATGGAGAGCAGATACGAGGAAAAATATTCAACTGATAAATTGGGGATTTCCTTTTCTTTAGCCTTTACAAAATATTGTTGGAATCAATTGACAACTGCAAGTGTTTTCCAGAGTGTTTTTGTGATTCTTGCTATGTTGTTTGTTTTGTTAAAGTCATAATGTTCCAAATAAATAAGATATTAACTATTTAAACACAATTCCTGTGTAAAATTGTCAGACTTTAGCAGACGGAAAATGTTACGTAGCCTAAGAAATAACTTATTAACTAGAATTATTATAATTAATATATATATATATATATGTGTGTGTAAACGATATGATTAATAGAGACAATTCAAATGAGCAAATTAGGCTCCATATATATAAGCAATTTTCCAATGCCGAATTAAATGAAATAGAAGTTTATGACTAGCAGATAAGCTTATATCTACATCAGGACCATTCTAGAAATGTATATTATATCATTAAAATTTCGCTGTAATTTATGACGGACTGAAATTTGTTGGGCNGAATTAATATTTTGTTCCTAATGTTACCGTTATGTACTTATAAATACATAAATATAATCCGATAACGAAAGCGATGCTATATTGTGTGATAAAAGAGAACATAAATTCATCATTTTGATTTACACAAGAAAGCTGTTTTATGATTAAAGTTTCTTGCGTTTCATCGCACTAGCACAGAGAGGAAGTATTTCGTGACGAAACTCTTTGAGGAAATGAATTTTGATGGACACAAGAACGTTGTGTTATTATCTAAAAGGCGCTTGCGTTTCATCACACTAGCATGGGGAGGAAGAATCTGCTTGACGAAACTATATGAGGAAATTTATTCAATGCATTACATATTGAATACCTGCCCAGTTGTATCGTTGCAAGATGACCATTAGAGGTTGTGTAAAATGTAGTTATGGACATAGCAGTATCTATATACATATTTCAAGTCGACCGATTCAGTGTTGATGCTATATCATATTGTTTAAACATGAATTCGTTCCATTTTTTGTGCATACGTTTGATTAAATTGCTTTCATTTTATATAAGTATTCGCTCAGAATAATGGAATATGTATTAGACGACAAGTAAAAAACTCGAGAAGGTTGGTAGGTTTAATTGCATAAACGCGAATTTCAGATACGGTTTACGACGTTGCACATTTTCGAAATATAATTTTAAAGTACTTACCTTAACTACCATCTTTTATAACCCAGATGACAGAATTGTCCAGTTTTAAATCTGCTATAAAACAATATCATTTAAATAGAGAAGTTTAATCTTTCTTAAGGACGTATGCGGCAGTTTCAATGCAAATTTTCTTATACCTAGAATTTGATAATTTTTGGTATATAGCTAGAACCATCTGTTTTGGATAGAAAAATCAAAAAAAAATCATGGGTCACCAGTGTTGTTATTTTTTTTCGCACTTAAACAACATACCTATTATAGCATAAGTATAAATTTTAAAAATGGCAAACACACANATTTCTAGTTTTTGATGTATTATCAAATGTATCATAGCTCTCTTACATTTTTAGTTACAAAGCGTCCTTGTTCTTTACTGATGGAAGATATGGCGTAGGCTCCGGTCCTGTGCACATTGATCAACTGCATTGTGGTGGTTCTGAAGCTTCTCTTGATGAATGTCTGTACGTTAAAAACGGCCAATGCAGTCACAGCCGAGATGTATCATTGCTATGCACTGGCAAGTGACATTTTGTACATTTTCATTTTTGTTTTTGTTTTAAGGCATCTAACCTTTGGTCATTTAGCAACCTTCCTATGTGAGAAATGTATTAGTAGTTTAACGACATTTCTTAAATGTGCTGCATACTACTATCGTATTTAATCTAAGTTGCTCTTTGGTGGCATAGGCTAAACATTTATTAACCAAGCACATCGTATCAACAATGTAATTTAAGTGTATGGCATTGTTTACTTACCATTGTCATCGTGTCATCACTACATGTCTAACGCATAGCCATACATACGCTAGCTAAATGGTACAGCTTTAGTAAAGATTATTTTTATACAAGAAAGGCAATCTCAATAAAGAATTGAATATTTAATAACAATAACTTTATAATGATGAATGGTACCAATCGGTTGTTCTCAAATTATGTGTGAAATTAAACGGCACAAATAAAGGACCTATCGTGCCTTAAGCAAATTTTTACAGCGCAATATAATGTTAACAGCATCAAAGAAAGAAGTCGAAATACATATTCCATTTTAGAATGTGGGCGACCAGACCTAGCATTTTGGGGTATTGATAATGTTCGTTACAACGGCTCAAGCCTGTACGCTAACTGTGAAGACAAAAAAACCTACGTTGGTTATCTGCGCTTAATGTGTATTGCAAATTATTGGACGGCTATTGAGGAATGTCAGGAATACAGTAAGTATCGATTCAAGAATTCGATTTATTTTATATAAACACTTATGCAAAGCAAAAGAGAGCCTTATAAAATTGGTTTGATTTTAAATAAAGATTTGAATATAAGGCAACGTAAAAAATAAATAAATACATAAACGAAATATATTTTGTATAATAGAACTAATTTAATTACGCACGTGCTGTTTATACAGGAACAAAACAGCCAAATCGCAAACGATATATTGTTACTCCGGAAATAGTGAAAAATATGTTATTTCGCAAAATAGAAAAATAAACAAATACAAATATCCTATATAAATGGAGTTCTGTTTCAGTAAAGCGATCTCAAATCGTTATTTATCATGCGAATATTAATTTAACAAAAAGTCACATAAAAGTAAAAAAAGTTGTTAGTTCGTAGAAACTAGTTGAGTTCCAAAATGAAGTATATTCTGATAAGATCAATTAGAACAATTATTTGTACACCAATATTTTTCTTGATCACGAAAAACATCTAATTGACATGAAGAAAATATCTTGCACGCTTTGCAAAATGTTTCGACTTCATCCTTCATCATGAAGATTTAGCTGCTTATACGTTATTGTTTGTCAGTAATGATATTTTGCAAAAGATTTCTTTCGATATTAGAAATCACTGTTTAAATGAAATACATAGATATTCTTTTTGTAAAATCAATTTGCACCAGACTGTGTTCACTTTTAAAGTTTAGTTACAAAACATAGTATTCTTACTGATTTTATAAGTTCTATTCATTTTAATGAACAATATTTTCCAGGTAGACCACTTGCCATTCAGAAGATTAGACTTGTGAATGGAAGTAGCTCGTTTGACGGAAGAGTTGAGATAAAAGTGTACAACACGTGGGGAACAATATGCGATGATGACTTTGGAATGGAGGAAGCCAACGTTATTTGCAAAATGATGGGTTTTTTGTAAGTGTCTGATTGTTGAAATACGTAAACTCGTTACACTATTTTATTGTAAAAACCTAGATTAGTAATTGTCTAATGTTGTATCGCTGAAACACTACACAGTTCTAGGTTAGTGAACTTAAATGCATATGCATACAGTCTAAAGCTTTAAGCGTCTGAAATGGTTGAACGAATTGTATATTCCATTTGTTTAAGTCCTGCGAAAGGAATCCGCACATTATCTCAGATGGGAACTGGACCTATTTATATCGATAACATGATATGTGGTGCCAACAGTTCTCATATCAATGATTGCCAGTATGTAACCTACGACGATTGTTCCCATAGCGATGATGTAGCCGTTACATGTACAGGTATGACAACGCCATAGATTATAACAATCAAACGTGGCAATAAATAAGCAGTCTTTGTATTTAATTTAATAGCAAATACATTTATGGTACACACTTAGTATACCTTTAAAAATAATAGAATAGTAACTTTTCAGATCATTACCCTATCTACTTATAAAACAATAGCCGTCAGAATGATTTTTAAATTTTGGAATTAACTGGCTATCAATTAAAAGCTGTTTATGTATGTTTAATTTATAAAAGATGAATTGATGTTTGAATTTAATAGCAAGGTGCGGTAATCCAACGCCACAGTTCGGTAGGGTCAACGACACTTCATCGAATGTGGGATCCATAATAAGCGTCGCATGTGAACGTGGTCGAATACTAGTCGGTGACTCAATAATAGTTTGCAAAGAAGACGGAAATTGGACAAGCACTCCATTCTGTCGTTTAATAGGTAAAAAAGTAAAGAAAACTGTAGAAATGAATTCCAGTTCTTATCTACTACTAATATAACAGAAAAACAACTATAAACATTAAACATTTTTAACTTGGATCACCGCCTTGGAACGGTCAATTCAAAACATTGAGGCATTTAACCAGTTTGAAGGCTAGACGAACATCACAGGCAAGTTACCATGTGCGTTTTCTATTCACTTCATAACATATTATGCAAAACAATAACATACATATTATTTGAACTGCTTTTGCGCCTTATTATGGTGAAACATAGAAATGTTCCCGGTTAAAGTGTATGCAGAGCATTACATATAGCCCATATGTATTCACAATACACGCACTTGTTAATGAAAATGTAACATTATATGATTACACTTGAAACAAAAGAGCCAAGATGGCCGTATATAGCTCACCCGTGTAATGGAACGATACAAGTTTTTAAAGTGAATATATGAACAATCTTAGTATAGGACCACACCCTGAAGTCGCATACCAAATATCAAAGCGGTGTGGCCGCTTAGTTGGTAGACAGCTTTACTAAATATCCGAGGAGAGCAGTTTCCCCTTCCCGGCCACATAACTTATGTGGGGATAGGTTTTGAAATACTTTCTACGGCTTATATCTCCATACTTCTGAATAACGTAGGGCAGTTTTCGGTAATACGAAGACGTGTGAGCTCGGAGTAGTGGTAAACAAGCTATTCCAGGAAAATGAGTGTTAGTTAAATGACCGTCGTGATATAATTGAAATAGTTTTCAAAACGGTAACTAAACAAACACAAAACAAACACACATTAAAGCTACCTGCCTATGGGTTTCAGAGAGTTTTTTAAAGTTATTATACCATATAATACACTATAAAACATTTACACCCTCAAGGCAGGGCACATTTTGATCTTAGGGAAACTATTTTAATATGAAGTTACATGCAAAATATTACACTTCTTTGCCTTGTTGTTTAAGAGAAGAAGATAGAACAGTTATTTCACACAAAAAGTATATCTAACTTAATCTGTGATCCAGGAGTTTGGCTTGTTTGGACCGATATGAACAGCGTAATTTGAACAATCTTTGTAGAAGACTACTTGAAATCGTGACCCTTGGGCATGAACTTTACGTGATGTTATATATCAACTGTCAAAGCTCTGGGACTTGTGTTTTTTAAGCAATAAACTATCAATCTGTATAAAATATGAGCTGCCACGAGTTTTGACCACAAGGGCATTATTTGAACTAACCTTTTAGAGGATCACTATACGATGCTATACACGAAAGATCAAAACTTTGACCTTTGGTTTTTCAGAAAATAAGCTGTTCAAATGTATTTACTATATTAGTGTAACTAATTAATGTGGCTACCTGGAAACGAATAGTTTTGGTCCCAGGCGCATGATCTAAACTTTGTAGAGGATTAGTATTTTCTAGAGCAGATGTATTAAGTTATTTACTTTACAAGCCTATATAAATCATGTCACCGTTGGGGCGTGGTCATTTTTGTCCCCAGGGATATGATTTGAACAAAATCAGCAGAGAATCACTAGACGATGTGACACATAAATTATTAAAAAACTGACCCTTGCGTTTTCAGAGAAGTCAATCACTAATATAGTCTTTATAAATATAAATATAAATAATGTGATCCTTGGACCGGCAAATTCTGAACAAATGGACATAATTCGAACATACTTAGTAGAAGAACACTTTACCAGGTTACAAACCCATTATTAAACCCTCACTTTTGGTGTTTCAGGGAAGAATATTTTTAAGTTACAAATTTATTAGTCTTTACGTGAAACAATAAAAGTCAAACGTGTTTATATCAGCATACCGCTTCATTCATATAAAACCTTTTATTAACATTTTGTATTTCCAAATACTGTATGCATTTATAAAATACAAAGGTGTTGAACATATCCTCATTGCATTTGGTAGACAAAGTCAAGTTTTACGCCATTAAATTGTAAGATAACAAGAAATACCATTTACCATTGCAGATTGTGGAGATCCAAAGCCAGATAATGGCTTAATAAACGGGACCTCGTATCTCCTAGATGACGTCGTCTCTGTATCGTGTGATACCGGTTATCTTTTATACGGCGACGGCGTCATAAAATGCCAGAATAACAGTTATTGGACTGATGATCCGACCTGTAATATTGTTGGTAAGAACTTACATGTATACCCTTATGGATAAATCGCTGTACAAACAGAAAAAAAGAGAATAAGGCTTTCAAACAATCCTCAGATTTTACTTGAGCTGAATTGATAAGTTTCTTTTTTCAAGACTGTAGCCAGCTGACAATCGCGAATATGACAACTGACGTTGGTAACACAACTACCTACGGACAGATAGCATTTGTCAGTTGCAAACCAGACTTCACTCCACGCGGGTCGTGGGCGGTGAAATGTGCAGCTAGCGGCGTTTGGAATTACACGCACGTTCCACATTGTGAACTGATTGGTATGGTTTTATTTCCAGAATAAGATAAATTTTGGATTAAATCTGTTTAAGCTTTGAACTACCATGCTTGTGGTTGGATTTATATACAAGCAATTGCTAAGAATGAACTAAACTTGGTTTGCGTAGTTCAATATCTTGATGAGCAGAATTAGATTTTGAGCTTGGAAGTGATTTAAATGTGTAGATTTTTAAAATTAATATCACGATATTTTTAGAATCTTCTACCTGTTTTACTAATATACTGATTTAATATATTGAACGATAATGTCTGTATGAATATGTTACAGATTGTGGACCCTCTGCACCTCCAAATGGAAGCGTCAACGACACCACATCGATAGTTGGAACGGTAGTAAGCGTCTCCTGTGCGTACGGTCGACAACTGGTTGGTGATTCGGTACTGGTTTGTACACAGACTGGGAAATGGTCCGGTTCTTCCTCATGCCCTTTGATAGGTAATATATCGTTTTGAAAATCACTCGGTATTCATAGGTCAAAACACGCTTGTTAGTACTTTGAGAAGCTTATGGCTTTAAGTTTAAGTTTAAGAATGTGTCATTTTTGCCGCAGCTTGTAATATAAAAGTTACATTTTAGTTTTAAGAAATATTAAACAAAAAAATTACGATCGCCTTATACAAATGCAGAGTGTGATGATCCTACACCAAATAACGGCTTCATTAACGGGACGTCACACTACCTCGATGACTTTTTATCCGTATCGTGTGTAAATGGATTTGCGTTATCGGGCCATTCCGTCATACGATGTCAGAACAACAGTGATTGGACGGACTACCCAAACTGCACCATAGTTGGTAAAACAAATTATTAAGATGTAAACAGTTCTTTATCAAATTCCAATGATTCAGCAACAAAACACGTAAGTTTTGTTCATTATAATATCCAAAGTCTTAAACAGAAATTAGATGTTCTTTATACAGGTCTACATGAATTTGATATAATTGGTTTTACTGAAACATGGTTTAATAGTTCAATCCCATCTACTGATCTCCTCTTTAATGGCTTTCACCAACCAATTCGTAAGGATCGACCATTCGATTCACATGGTGACGTTGCTATTTACGTAAATGAAAGTATTGCTTTCAAATGCAGAAATGATCTTGAATTAAAAAATGTAGAATGTATATGGATTGAAGTGTTTCACTCAAGAAATGAATCTATTCCTTTTGGAGTATTTTATAGACCGCCTAGTGCGGATAGATCATATATGCATTATATTGAAGATTCCATAGCGCTAGCAAGAGAAACACGAATAAATGATATTATTATAACAGGTGATTTTAACATAAATGCTCTCGCTGAATCGTTGGCACTTAAAATTAATGAATTATGTCAACAACATGACCTAACGCAACTTGTTAACGAACCAACACATTATACTGAACAAACATCTTCCGTTATTGACTTAATATTTGTAAGCAATCGGAATACCGTACTACTTTCTGGAACAGGCGAACCCTTTTTAGATCAAACTGTTCGGTACCACTGCCCTGTTTTTGTTACCTTAAAATTTACAAAACCCAGATGTAAAACGTTTTATCGACATATCTGGCGTTACGACATTGGGGATTATCAAAAACTACGACAATTAATGTCGGACACCAATTGGGATCTACTAAAATGCGAAAACGTTGATATCTACGCAGAAAACATAACTAAAACAATATTGCACATAGCAAGCACATGTATTCCGAACAAAAATGTTTGTATCCGTACTCGAGATCTTCCGTGGATAAACAATAATATAAAGAAAAAAATTCGTCAACGTAAACGCCTTTACCGAAAAGCAAAGCAATTTAATAGTATTATAAATTGGTCAAATTTCCGTCATGTCAGGAATGAGGTTGTTTTACTTCTACGTAACTCGAAAATTGATTATTTTAACAGTATTGCACAGAAGCTCAAGTCATCCGATCTTTGCGCTAAAGACTGGTGGACAACACTTCGAACATTTATTCCTAGTAACACAAATAACACAATTCCGCCTCTTTACGATGATCAAACCAATAATTTTGTAG